>VYXH01004597.1:4033-51773 GCA_013397275.1 Burhinus bistriatus | reverse complement strand
GGGCGAGGCTCGAGGGCTGCCTGGGCGGGCAGGAGGGGGGTGTTGGGGAGGCGGAGAGGCGTCCGGAAGGAGCTTGGCCCGGTCGCCTGCTTCCCTGCCTTCCCTTCAGCTGCCACCCCCCGCTTCGTCCTCGGAAGNTTTTTTTTTCTCCTTCCGTCGGTTTCCTCCCTGGAGGCCTCCCGATGAGTTAAAATGGTGCTGAGGCTCGAGGGGAGCTGGTCGCTGCTCGTGGGGAAGAGGTTTCTCTGCCTGTCGGAGGAAGACGACAGGCCGTGGGACACCAATCGCATCTCGGAATGGCCCTGGAAGTCAGGCAGGATCCGAGCAGTTTCACACACGGACATATCCAAACAAGACCTGAAGGTAACTGGGAATTTCCAAAGAGACCTTCTGAAATGAGAATGTTTACCCTGTGAGCTGGAAACTTCGTGTGCGTGCATGTGTATTGGTTTGTGTATACACACACATAAATATATGTTGTTGTTGGGGGAGAGAGCTTTTCTTGGTCAACTTGCCTGCTTAATATGCTTGAAAATGTGTACCTTTGGCTAAAGCCCCCAATGTGCTTGTACTAATGCCGGAAATTACCTCAAACTCATTATAAATGTGCTTTCTTCTACTAGCATTTTGAAAACTTCAGGTTTTTATTGCACCTGCTGTGTGTAGGTTTATTCTGTGTATTTCCTAAGTGCAATTTAAGATCTTGTTGGTTGTAATTAATTTTTCTTTTCCATACGTTGTAGTTACTTATGAAACCGAAACACTCCAAAGTTGATGGGATTGGTGACTTTTCTTGCTCTTTGAAGTAGCTGGTAATGAACAAGTACTTCTGCTGTCTTGAAAGACGTACCAAATTCACGTATTGTGTTGGACGTTTCTCACACTCTTCTTGCATGGTGGCCACTTCTTAATGATTACCAACAGGATTTCTAAATACGCAATCAATTATTGCAAACTTAGTGTAACTTCTTAACTATATAGTTTGGGTGGAAGTCAAGCAACTTTCACAGGTTGACTGTGAAGCTCTTAGGGGGCTAATTGGCAACTGTAGTTAGTAGAACTATTCAACCATGTCTGAGCAATTACTATACCATACAAAGTACTCGCTAAGGACAAAACTCAGTTATAGTAACGGCATCTTGTTACATGGTCCTTGTATTTGTTTCTACAAGGGACTTTGGTGGCAGGCTGTTCTATGGCAGAAACAAGAGTACCATCTTTCAATAAAAACGGTTAACTTGCCTTTTTTTTTTTATGGTAAGAACTTTGTGACCTCAGATTAATGGAAGAAGCACCTACTTCTTGTCAAACAAGAAGAAATTGTACGTGTTTCTAACTCTTTGTTGAAAGAGCAAACTTTGGGATCTGTTATGAAGAGTTGTGAGTTGTTAGAGGCCGAGCTTCTTGTTGTGGATCTGCGGCAGGGGTGGAGCTTTCTCCATCTTTGGCCGGCGGGGCTGTTCCCGTGCCGTACTTGGAGTGTGGAGGAGGATGTTGCTGCTGCAGAAATCTCTTCTTAAGGACCTTCTTTGGGACTTAAAAGGAGAAGGAGCAGGTGCTGTTTGGGACTTTACTGTGAGCCTTGTAACTGGTTACGGTTCTGCCAGAAGCAGTTGACTTAATGCATTCTCCAGTGAAAGTGTTAAAGAAGTTGCAAAGTAGAGAATTGAGGCACAGAGAGCTTTTGTACCAAAACACATGCCATCTCCTTTCCTCTCTCACAGCTATGTGGAAGAGTAATGTATAGTTAGACCCAAAATAGTGATGGAGGGGGGAAGTCTCTAAAGGAGTAGAAATATTTAATCTTTTTGTATTGTGTCAGGAGCAAGCTGCAAAATAGAAGGGCTGTCAATACTTTTGAAAGTATTTTCTCAACTGTATTTTCCTGTTTGTGCAGTGTTCATACTGTAGACAAAACAAGCCATTCTGGTTCTGGTACTTGTGTTATTTGCTTATCTCTTTCATTGTTTCCATGAACTTCAAAATGACTAAATTCATTTCTGCACCCATTAGTTTTATGACTCCTGTCTATGGTAATGCTGTTTTGTGTGCATGCTTTTACTTGCCTTTCTGCTTAGAGGGAAGCTAAACACAAGGGGATGTTTCTAAGATTCACTCAACTGAGACTTCTGTGCTGTTAGTTAAATGTATTTAGACTGGATTATTGTATTTTATGGGAAGAGGGAGTGATTCTTCCGAGCAGTGTTCTCTATCAAGACATTCCAATTCCTGTATTTAGGCAAAGTTGTATTTGTGATCTTTCTCAAACCTTTGCGGATCGCTCCATTTTGCCTATGAAAGAAGAGTAATGCCATCCCAAAGAAATTGGTCAAGCCACTGTGTTTTTGCTGTGAAGTGACAAGTGCTTTCCTCTTGAAAAGTTTGTATAGATGCTTCAGAGATTCATAATGATAAATACCAGATAAAAGCAGGCAGCAAATGACAACCTTCACATTATATAATTTGATCACTTTTACTGGCTTATTGTCATTTGTTCTTTTGATAAATTATCTAAAGATATTATTTGGGATTCTTAAAATATTTCTGGAAAAACAACTTGCTCATTCAGTTACTCTAATTTAGAGTTTGTGGAAAATGCATGTGCCACTACTGTATGCAGTCCTTTAGAGTTTTAGGGGGTTTTGTACGTGTGTTTCCCTGATTGTAAGCACTGGTGGCGGAGTTAACACATTTAACTGTCCTTGAGCAGCAAAGGACTTTTTTGAGACAGGAAGGTTGTAGAGTTAAATGGGAATATTAATGGTTTGTGTGACAGTAATGATGACAAACCAGTTAACATTGACTATCACTTATAAAATACTAGGTTAAGCTGGGATGCTTTAGTGACTACTTGATTGTGTGACAGAAAGGCAGTAATTTTGTTTGCATTATAAGTACTTTTTTTTTTGAGGAAACTGATGTTTGTTTATCCTTTCTCATGTTGTATGTGTCTGAATTTTATGGTTAGTCATTCCTTCACTTTCTTTCCTTTCTGTAGATTTGTGTAGAATTTGATGATGAGTCATGGGAAAAGAGAAGATGGATGGAAGTCTACAGTCATAAAATGAAAGCTTTCCTGGTGGAGCAAAAGCTGGTACTGGCTGAAAGAAAATACCAAGCTGGTTCTATGTCTCCTGTCCAGTGGCCTGCCATGGCAAGTATACACTTGGTTTAGCTCACATTGCTTCTGCAGTTCCATGTCCTAAGGACAGTGTTGTTACAAGTGTGAATTTCTCAAGTACAGCTTCACTCACGTACTCTTAAATGTGATCTGAAGGGAAACTAAAACTTTGTACAGCTAGAGCTAGGCAGAGCTTGTAAACATTTGAAGCTGGTATATTGTGCCTGGAGATATAGGAATGTATTTTTATGACTTTGCTTCCCTCCCAAACCACTGTTCTGTACAATGTTAATTCCTTCTTGCTCAAGTCTCGTGTTTCTTCCTTCTTTCATGAAACTGCAGTTAAGAATAGAGAGAAAAATGGTAAATAATAGGTTTCTAAGGATAGCCTGTATTTTTATCTTAAATTCTTGTTTTACTCTGCCTCAAGTACTGTTAATTCTTCAGTGATTCTTGATCTGAGACAAAAATAATTTGAATGACTCTTACGTGGTGACAGCCTGGCACAGATAATTTGAGAGATCTGGATTTTGTGCATATAAAAACCTAAGCTATGCTGTACAACCCAGAGAACTAAGCTTTCTGTAACCCCCATGCATGGCTGGCTAGGCAAATTAGCCAGTAGAGGTGAACAGGGAACATTTCTTGAAATATTCAGCCAGTATAGCTTTACTTGACTGCTTTGGATATCACTACTCATAAAAGTAGTTGTGAAATAAATGAAGATGTAAACTTGCTGAACATTAATTATGCTGAAGTTGTAGTCCATGTTTAATACTCTTAACTTCTCTAGGTATAAAGTATGCAATGTAATTCATATTGCTGCATTTTAGCTCAGCTTTTTCTTAAGCAAAGCTAATCTAAGCAAGTATTTATTGGAAGTAGGGCCAAATAGGACAGGAGAGGAAGTGGAAAGATGAATCCTTAATTTTATTTCCTGACCTGTGCATTAATATCAGCATTTCTGCTGTGAGATTTTGCTGATACAATGTTCTGGAAACCTGCTTACTTAGGAAGGGACAACAGTTAAGTTTAAATAGCTGAATGATTCTTACTGGTTACTTGTCTTTGTTACGCATAAAGCTTCCTTCATGATGTGTTTGAAGTGCCAGTTCATGCAGCGTACATTTAGCAGAGAAATTTTGTAGGATAAAGGAAAGCGCAATACTGGAGCTTGCCTTGGCAAAGATGACTTTTTCCTCCCCTTCCCAACATTCAAGGCAGGAAAGAAGAGGTCAAAAAAGAGATGTGCGGATTAATTTATTTAAATCTTGATCACGACTCATTGATTCAAGTATATGGGAAAGCATGTTTCTGACAATGGAATAGCTTTGCAGAACTCTTGTAATGCCCCATCACTCCTGGAGAGACTCCTGTTCCTCTTGCAGTGATACTGCCCCTTTGCCAATGCTGTCTGAACTGAAGTGAAAACCACAAAAGGGAAGAAAGTCTGTTTCGTCAGCCCTACGAAAACCCAAATGCATACTCTATCAGAATGATCTTTTTTTTTTAAATGAGACACAGATATACCTTTCACATAGGGAGGAGTTATTCTTGCCACTTCTGATGTTCCAGGCTCCTGATGCTTACCCACTCAGAGCTGTTACTGCAGGAATAGACTGTCTGTTCTTAAAGCCTTTGGTAGACCTGAACACAACTTCATCATTCTTCTGCAGTCGTATAACGACTATGAGGCTAAGTCATTATACACACGTAAACTAAGGCTTCAGTATACTGTTGATGCTGCATGAGCTTTGGGAACTTTAATGTAAGCCATGCATCAGGCCTTCATTGAGGGGTCTAGAGCACAAGTCTGAGGAGCAGCTGAGGGAACTGGAATTGTTTAGCCTGGAGGAAAGGAGGCTCAAGGGGGAGACCTTATTGCTCTCTACAACTACCTGAAAGGACATTGTAGTGAGGTGGGTGTTGGTCTCTTCTCCCAAGTAACAGGTGATAGGACAAGAGGAAATGGCCTCAAGTTGTGCTAGGGGATGTTTACATTGGATATTAGGAAAAATTTCTTCACAGAAAGGGTTGTCAAGCATTGGAATAGGTTGCCCAGGGAAGTGGTTGAGTTGCTATCCCTGAAGGTTTTTAAAAGATGGGTAGATATAGTGCTGAGGGACGTGGTTTAGTGGTAACTTGGTGGTGCTAGGTTAACGGTTGGACTTGATCTTAAGGGTCTCTTTCAACCAAAACAAATCTGATTTGCTAGTTATTCCCCCACTTTACCATAAGGAGGGTTTTTCATTAACATATCTGCAATTAGAACTTTTAATATGAGTAAATTCTTCATGTTGAGATGAATAATTAATGATTGTTAATGACAGCCACCTGAACTGAATTCCTTACTCATTCTAATAAGTGAAATTAATTTCAAGTATAGTTCAGTAAATCCTTTATTAGGCACGTATTAGAAATTTTATTAGAAACTTGCTTTGTTTCAAGAGTTGCATGTAGATGTGGTATCTTAACAGAGAAATAGATGCAAAACTAAAATCCTTTTTAAATGCAAATGAGGACTGATGAGATCTTCTTACTTTGTTTCTAAGAAAATGTTTATCACTTTTCTAGACTTACAAATCCTTAGTGGACAAAGCAGGTTTGGGATCAATGGTTTCAGTACGCTATCTCGGTGAAGAGAGATGTGTTTTTCTTTCTAAGGACCTCTTGACACCCATTCAGGTAACCTTGTATGCCATTATAAAGATGGAAGATAAATCTTTTATCTTGGTATTTAAGATAAGTTAATATATTCTAAATGCAAACTTAAGATGGGGAAAAACTTCGAGCAGGTATGTATTGCCTTAACTCATAAATACCAGTTCTGAATGTAATCTGTGTGTTGATTAAAAGCCTTCTGAAGCTGATCCAGGACATGGTCTCTTAAGAGAGCTGGATGAAGGAGTGTGCTAGGACAGTTATTCAGCTCAGGTGACAGCAGGTGTGTCATGTTGATGGTGGGGATAATCTGGAATAGCTTCCCTTTGTTCTTATGAACATGACTGTCATTATTATGAAGGGAGTTGCAGGGATGTCTGGAATAAATCTTGCTATTTAGTAGAAATGCATCACTTCTAATCTGAAATAAATGAGGAATTGGGCAGGATATAAATGAGATGATTGAATTATAGTCCCTTTATTGAGCACCAAGAGGAAAGTTTGTTAGTGCAAATTGGGTAGAGATGGATTGAAACAATTGCCCCACATGACTGACTGGTCAGGCATTTTGAAGAATAGTATCTGCTAATAACAAAGGAATTTAACCTTTTCAGGAAGCAACAAACCAACCAAAAAACCTCTTTTAATTAGCACTCTAAGCCATTGGTAAAAAATTGCTCTGAACTTTCCATTGTAGAATCAATTCTAAATGTTGTCAAGCAGCTTATTTTAGGTAACAATGGAGAAAAAATACCTCTAAAATATAAATACATGATGTTGAATAATAATGAATGATTTAGATGTAGCTGACTCCGTTTTCATTTATATGAAAATAATGGTTTTATAATGGTTTATTGAGATGGACTGGATACTGGCATTATTATCATAAATAGAAACATAAAACTTAAAATGTTTGCATTTACGTCTGCTCAGGACTACTTAGACACTCCTGCTTCTGAGCACTTAAAATCCTAAATTAAAAAAATGTATGGTTCAATTAAACTTAGTGTTCATTAGCATTGTAGTGAAACAAAGCCAGATCATTTTCAGAACAGTATTAAAATGTACCTGGAGAGCTCACTTCAGTCTGGCTTGCAGATGACTGATCCAGATTAGTGGTAAGGAAATGTTTGCCTCAATAAATACAACATCCTAGGAGCTGAAGGAACACAGAGTAATGAGAAACTTGTTGGACTTGCATGAATTTCTGCTATCTTGTTTCTAAATATTATGGGATTTTGTTAATCAGAATGGTTATCCTTAATAACAGCTTTTTTTTCTCCCCCTAAATAGGATGTGGACAGTTCCAGGCTTCCTCTTAAAGATGATCAAAATGTTAATGAAGAAATTCAGGCTTTGGTTAAGAAACACCTTGACGAAACACGCTTGGTACAAGGTACAAGCCTACTCTGTAGTGGAAAATTCTGGCAATAAATACTAAAGTCAAAAGAGAAATCTTAGGAGTGATGGTGTAAATTACAGTAATCTATTTCAGGGATAACAGCTTTTTTAAAACACTGATTCCGCTTTCTTTTGCAGCAGTGAATGCAAAAAGTGAAGGATTATAGAGATTTAAGTTTCAAGTATTTCCTTTGTGAGATTGAGTACATAATTTAGGCACATATAGATGGCCTGGCACTTGTGAAAGAGATAAATTTGTAGCAATTCTCACTCCAAAATTATTTGGAGTTGTTTATTCTTTCATTTAGCTTGATTATTTTTTTTAGTCTGCTGCTTTTTTATAGAAACTTCCAAAGTTTTATATAGACTACTTTTTTAGTTGAGGTAAAATTGTTATTTTTAGATTTACTATCTTCAAATTCTTAATTACTGGGTTCATACAAGAATATTTGTAGTCATATGCTTGCCTATGCAAGAAATGTCTTTGTTTAATGGAAAGGTTATTACTGCAACTTAGAGTTGTCATTTCCATTACTGTAAAGAGAGGAAAATTTCACATCTAATCATTGAATCTTCATTTTCGTGTCCGCTGATCTGCCTCACTGTCTGAAATCTGGAGGTCAGTCTGGACTCTACTGCATGTCTTAACCTCCAGAAAACTTGATTGAACTTTTCCAGGAAGGAAGTAGCTGGAACATAGTTTTATCATGGTTTCGCCTTGTCTCCCCAGCTATGTGGAAGTTGTTTTAAGGTTCTTGGTGTGTTTGCTTACTTCCATCTTGGCATACAGTACTGTTGGCAAATTCATGTTGGTAACTGTGATGATCTTCATGCTCCGTTTTTCTTAAGCTCTCTTTTCTTGTGGGTTTTTTTTCAATGTTTAAGGTGGAAAAAATATCATTGGTTCAAAAATTAGGATTTATAGCCTGGATCCATCTACTCAGTGGTTCACAGCAGTTGTTGTCAATGGTAATCCAGCTACAAGAACTCTAGAAGTCAACTGTCAGGAGGTAAGAACCAGTTGCTGTGGGTTCACAAACAGAGATGGGGAATGGGTGCAAACTTGTATTTATATCCCCACCATCACCATTTTTAATTCTGTCCTTGCTGTAATAAGCTTTAAAAAGTGGGGATCAGTGTAGTGCAGAACAATCCATTACCCCAAAGTGTTTCTGTATGCTGCTGGTAGAATTGTCAAATAACAAATGACCTTCTAAACAAAATGAGGGAGACTTGGAATTTTTATTTGAAGACTGAGGCAAACATATGATCCTGGTTTCTTTGCTTTCTATGCTGTGTAGACAGTGGTCTGAAGCACCAGTTCATGTGGTGTGTTTTCATGCAGAGACCTGTCATAACAATATATTGTTAAATTCAGCTTGGTATTCAAAGAACCGAGAAGTTAAGTGTCTAAGCTTAGTCTATGCCATAACATCTAAGATAAATACATTCAAACAGTAACTCTCACCTCTCTAAATGGCTGCTTCTGTGTTTTTGTTCCTTTCCAAGATTCCAGCTTTAAAAACTCTAGATCCAGAGTTAATTCATGTTGAAATCATATATGACAACAATGGAAAATGTGGTAAGACTATTATTGTTTCTTTCAAACACTAAGTAGCATGTTTGTTATAAATATACTAATCTCGATCACCTTCTCTTCCAGATAAATCTAAAAGAACTGGGGGTATGAAGAGGAAGTCATCTGAGAATAGTGGAGGTGTTGATGTTAAACACACAAAATCTTCTCCTGAGGTAATGTCTTACTGTGTTATATATGACTGTTATATAATGGCTATGTCATTTCTCAGAACAGTCTTGAATAAGCATTAGATAGAAAAGTGGAATAATAAATATGATCCCTAGGAGGGTGTGTTGGGTTCTTTGAAACTTGTCAAGGCATGGGTAAAACATCTTGCCTTACGATAATCGGAGAAAAAGTTGCTGAGCCTTGAAGGTTGTTTTTTTAACTATGCTTTTTGCCCCTTCCTGCTTAAGATTTAGCCTTGCCTGGTCTTGTATTCTGTAGTAAGAGAAAACACAAAGCAGTTCTCAAGTTTATAACCTTTGCTTTTCGCGTTCTTTTTTTTAACTATTTTGTACTTAAACCCAATACCTTCAGCTACGTTTGCATGCTTTGAGGATTTAGGCTACACAAGCAGCAGTCTGGAATAATGTTGTTTCAGCACAAAAAGGGAATATGACTACTTTTCTAGTACTTCCATGCCTACGTTTACTTCTCTTGTGAGTGACCTGCCAAGTATCACTGAGATCTAAGAAAACTCTCTCAAACATCAAAAAATAATCTGGCTAACTTAAGTATAGAAATGCAAATGAAAAAATAATGGCTTGGCTAAAGAACAGTACTTCAAACTTACCCTATAATTTTGCCCCAGTGTTTCGGACCAAAATTTGCATTTTAGGCAGGAGCAGCCTCTGGAAACTCTAGAGTGGTGGTGGGGTGGGAAGGTGGATTTCTGTTTTGTTTTTTTGGCTTCATGTTCTTGGCTTCTGTGCAGTCAGTTCTGTGCCGAGTCAATTATGTAGGTCTGGCTAATGACTGGATATCACTATTGGAAATCTTTAACGGCTTCACAAAGATACGGCATGAAGTAGCAATTACAGGATAAGATTCCTCAATGAAAAGAGTAATCTATCTTGTATTTACTGCTAAGGAAGAGTGTGCACCAAATCAGCATGAAGTAACCTGTACGTTGCAATCATACTCTGCTTATGTTGTTTCTATGGCTCATGCTTGAGTACCTCTAGCATCTTTCAGTTGCTCAATTTGCCAGTCTTTAGCCTTCTGCATATTCAGCCGTTGAGCAGACTGTTTGATACATGCAAAGCTGGTCTTTATTTCACATTCCAAATGTCCTGCAGAAGAGTTATGATCTGAATTCATAGCTTGTTTCACCACAGTTTTTCCTGAGAAGTAGTGAAGTTATTTACTTCTAATTTTCTAGTCTGCCTTCCTTTGAAAGACTGGATCTTTTATCACTTTTGTACTCTTTGGGAAATGTCTTGCAGCTATTTTCTCAAAATTGTTACAAGTGAGTGTGCTTTCTAATAAGGAAAAAAGAAGCTCTGTTTGTTTCTCTGATCTTGGTGGATCTGAATATACGGGAGTGATAAGCTGAAGCCATATTTTTTGTTTTACTTAGTATGTGATAGTACTCTGATATCTAATATGGAGTTAACTAATTCCATTGGGTTTTTGAGAGCTTGTCTTGATGCCTGACAGCTATGTTATGCCAAAGCAGAAAGGAAATATTTTGGAGTTGATGGTAATGAGTCTGTAGTGTAAATTCCAGCAGTAAGTTGAGCATGTGTGAGTGAAATATGGATGTTAGAGCTGAGGAAGGAGCCCCACAAAAAAACTACTGTTTTTAAAGGCACTTGCTAATTTGGTAGGCCTGTTGTATTCCTAAAAGAATTGTAGATTTGTGAAGCTGGTGATCTAATCAGCACAGGACTTCTTTACTTAACACTTTCTAGAATCCAGTACAAATATTTTCTCGTTACAAAGAAGTTGACATCTAGATTTTTGGTAATATTGTCAGACTAACTTCACAGTTTTAATTTTCTCTAGGACTTTTCAGATGAGTTCTGAAAGCTATTTGTGAATTCTGATTACTGCAATTATTTAGGAAGATCATTGCACTGGCAGTTATGAAGAGCAGAGCTGTCTATCCTCCTTTACACCTTCCTTCCCCCGAAAACATTTGTTGTTAATGGGGGGTAAATGAATTAAAATGAGCAGTGTTGCATGGAACCAGTAAGGTTTAAAAGGACACTAAGGTCTTTCTGTCTTACGATCTGAGTGAGGAATGGTCATCAATGAGCTTTATTAAACACGGTGGGAAGGTCATTAAGGTACTTTTCTTCTTAAGCTGAACACTGCAAAGCAGTATTTCTGTTATCCTGAATTTTCCTAACTGTTAAAATCTTCCTTATAGGTTTCTCCCAGTCAGGGACATGTGCAGTCAGTACCAACATTGTTGGGTGAAGCATTGCTAGGATGTACTCCTGCTAATAAAGACCAAAGGCATCAAGGCCTGCCCCTGCCAGCTAACTCACCACCCAATCTTGGTGCAGAAACTCCTCAGGGGTAAGGAATCAGTTTATGCTTATGCAGACTTTTTCCCTCCAAAAATAAATCCAATTCTTAGCAAAACAAACTCAGAGGTCATTTTAAAGAACTGTAGTAACTAGTATTCTGTAATATTGGCATAGAAAAGCGTTAGACTTAGTTTCCCTGGATACATAATTTGCTTGCTTATGCCATATTTTTCTTTATCTTTGAGGTAGTTGCCCTTCAGTATCATGAGCCAATGTTACTGCTTTATTGTACCCATCTGTAAACTGATGGGTTATACATTGGTGTGGTGCCTACTTTTTGTCATGCATTTTGCCCCTGCTCCCAAGAAAAATAGAACATATTTGGGCAGGTGTCCTGTATACTAGCTTCTTGCAGATCAAGTACAAGTCCTGAACTATATTTCTGTTGAACACATAGTGGCTTTAAAGTCCTTTGTTATGTGTAGTGGGCTAGAAGATGTCCAACTGGGTGTAAAACCTTCCAGTACCAAGTTCCTCACAAGTTTATTCCTTGAACAAATCTGAGCTGACACTGTATTTCCATTAGAAAACTAGCTCTAGAAGTCATGTTGTGAAGGCATTTTTCAATCAAATGTCTCCAAAATACAAAATTCTACATCAGCTGTGACAGGAGGAAAGGCAGTCAGGGGCCTGAGACAAATGTTTTATTCAATTCTCTGACCATAGCAAGTGTAGGAACTGTATTGTACCATGTAACTTCCTGAGTATAAGTTGCAGCTTCTTCCTAACTTGCATAATTTGAAGGTTAGTATGTTGTGCTTGTGCCCCCAATTCTGTCACAAAAATTAATATATATGGCAGAAATAGCATGGCAGGAAACTCAGATTTTGTGTATTAGCTTTAAATGAAATGGTATAGGGTTTTTTCACTTAGTTTTGTGTATATATCTCGCAAGAGAAATGCAGAAAAGATTTTGTTTGTTTGTTTGAGCTTTTTATGTAGGAGCGGTTTTACTGTCTCCAATATAGACTTGTGCCAGCCAGAAGTTCCTTGAGTATTAGAATCTTCTCATGCAGACATGCAAGTGAAATGCATTTGGTTATACAGCTGTTGCATGGAGAAAATGAGAAAGTAACTGTTTAACTGTGAGGAAAAAGTAGTGGAGTAGCTGCAGTACCTACATTTGTGTGTGCCTACATGTGCATACTTTATCATTCTGTCCAACTCCTAAAAAAATCAAACAAAAATACTAAACAAAAAAAAAAAACACCCAAAACACAAACCTATTTAACCTCACACAAAACTTAAAATCTTGGAGCATCAGGATTCAAAATACATGATTAAATTTCTTCTTTCAAGCTTTAAATGTGACTAGATTGAGCAGCTGATGCCCTGATTTGTTTGACACATTTTTCTTTGTCGAATTATTGCATGTCATGTGTTTCAGCACATGTAGACGAAGCTTACCAGAAACTCATCCTTCTTGTCTTAATACTGGAATTAAACCATTGAAGGAAGATCTGATGGCCTTTCCTAAAGTGAGGTTTATATCTACAGAACAAATGCAAAATCTCAATGATCAAAATGGTAAATATACCTCTTTGACAACCTCAAGATCTTCATCTTTGACTGATTCAGCTAATGAAAAAGGAACTAACCTTAAAAATACAAATGAACCTCTTATGAAGCCCACAACAAACTTTCCAAAAGAGTGCATTTCTGTAAAACAGTTGCAACACCTTAACTCTTCCATAGCAATACCCAGAGTCAGTAGTACTCTTGAACTGCAGCGGACTTTAGATTGTAGACCCTCAACCTCAGATGCTCATCTTCTCTCTTTTACTGAGTCTGGAGTTAAATCACAAAGCAATTGCAACAGCCACAAAGGAAACAAGATTGATGAACTTGCAGACATAGAATTTTTTATTAGAAGAAATTCAAATGAGATTCTTTATGACAAAAATGAAAATGAAAGCTTTTGGACTGGAAGTGCCAAGGTCCAGGATAATAGTAAGTATTTTTAAAACTTCCTGTCATTTGAAAATCCTTGTATTTTCTATGTAACTACATGCAAGTAGGTCTTTTGTAACATGCAAAATTAGTAATTTAAATTTTGAGTGATTTAGAATTTGGGTCGTGTGGGTTCTTTTACAAGGAGAATACAATAAATTTGATAAAAATGTTTTTTCATGATAAAGGATAACGACTAACCATTAATTTGTAGAAATAAGTTGTTACAAAATGTATGCAAGAACAGAATGGCAAAATGGATTACAAAAACAAGACTGTGTTTGGAATGTAAATGCTGAATGATGTAATGAGACTACTTTTTTCAGCAGTGGTCCTAAATTTTGTAAGCATGGTGAGAGATGGAAGTTGTTCTCAACAAAGCTTTGTTCAAGAGAGGCTTTCGTTTAATAACTGTTCTGACAACAAAGCAAACAAAACCCCCAAACAAAAAAAATAGTCAAGAACCACCCAACTCCAAAACAACTGACCTTGTTTCTATGTTTTCTGTGGCTCAGTTCCACTTGGTGAGCTCTTGAAGATTTCCACATGGAAGAATGGGCAAGGGTGTAGTTGTTTAAGGAGCTGGACTCCTGATGTTATGTATTGTGCTGTACATCAGGTGCTATAGCTGATCATCCTGGGTTCTGGGAGTGTCCCTACATGCCCACCTCTTTCATTCCAATCTCATGTTGCTTGGTATTGGGTTACCATGTGCTGTTCCATAATTAACACAGGTACACAGCCAGCCAAGCAGTCATTGTTGTGCCCTGCTAGGCCTCACTCGCAATGTGGGAGGAAGAGAGATGTTTGTTATCTGTTAGAAAGATGCTGAAAGCTGTTGTTGCATCGTGAAGGGTGAAAACAGGACTGAGAAATGTCCAGGTTGTACTTCTGTCTTCATTACTTTTGAAATGTGGTCACTTCATGCCGTGGTCTACTCGGTGCTCAGGTACTCCAGCCCTGATGGCTGAAGAACTTTAAAAGCAGACACTCTTTCAAAATACTCCTTGGGTCAAGGAGCAAAAGGAAATGTTAAACTTCCACAGACTGTGACTCCAGAGGAACTATTAACTTGAGAGAGTTTCTACTGACCTGAAAAGAGGCTTCTGCCAACTGTAAATATTTTAGCATAAATTTGTTTCAATGTGACATGAAACTTACAGGAAAAGTTGACATGGATCTTTCACTAAAGTGCATTTGCTTGCACCTTTGTATGAGAAACTGAAGCTTATCTAATCTACACTACTCTTCCCTGCAGTAATTGTTCGCAAGTCAATTTTAGCAGATGCTTCTAAAGTGAAGAAGCTGCAGCAAAGTGGAGAAGCATTTGTACAGGATGGTTCCTGCAATAATATTGCACCTCACTTGCATAAATGCAGGGAATGCCGTTTGGACAGTTATCGGAAGAACAAAGAGCAAAGAGACTCCACTGTCTTTTGTCGATTCTTTCACTTTAGAAGGTAAGAACAATTTTGACTCTATTTAACCTTAATATTTAAATGTGAATAACATGCCCCACATGTCTGAGTTGGACATCTGACCTTCTTTTCCAAAAGGTGGGCTGTTCAGTGCTCACTGTTAACTATACCATGGATCTTCATCTTCTGGGACAGATGAAAAAGAGTTATTTTGTCAAAGTGGTCTCATTTAGGTCTCTGGTTCAAAACTGCTAGATGTCAGTGTATAGCTGTTAAGCTATAAGGCTAATATACCCAACTAATGAGAGGTTGCCTGTGGTTTTCTAGCCATTAGAAATTTTATAACTGCTTCATTTGAGTAGAAAATATTTTGGCAGGACTTTGAGCTCATTATTTTGCTGTTCTGGGCTGAGTGCCAATGGGATAACATGAGTTTGAGTGCTACAGCTCAGTAGTTATTGGAGATGGTAGTGAGAGGGTAGATTCTGTGCTTGGCCCCCGAAGTTTAACAGTTGGATGTGTGAAATGTTAGACATACATCCACAGCTGTGGAAGAGTTGCAGTAAGTAGCATGGGGTTTTCAGCTGGGATCATGGAATAGTGATGGGCGAAATAATAATTTACATTGTGTTGCTCTGTTCTTTGTTCCACTTTACACTTGAGAGTTTGTGCCACTTCTTTAAGCTTGCCATAGAAATGTTTAATCAGTACACTCGCTGTGTCAGGAGGGCAGATGGGGAGGGTCAGCAAAGCAACTTTAAGGAAAACCTGGTGACTGGTTGCTTTTCCAAACTTAATCTGCAGCTTCAGATCCACTATACCCCACCTTCAGCCCCCAAAGCCTGATTCTTGAGTTGAACAGTTAAAGTCTTTTAATGTTTAATCCCTTTAGCTCTTAGGACACTGTGAGGAACGCTTTCAAACAGTGTGTTAAACTGTTACTTGAAGCGTACCTATAAGACCAGGGTGGATGTTGTCAAACTGCAGTGTATGGCTGTTTTAACGTGTTCTTTCCTTTGTTTTCAAGCTGTGGACACTTTTCCATGAACTACTTGATCTCATGTCCAGATATTGTTGCATCCTTCTTTTTATATCCGCCCCCCCCCATTTAAGCTTTGTGGGAGATGCGAAGCTTAGTCTCAGTTTTATTTTTGATTTTCAGAGGAATTGCTTTATTTTGAGTCTCTAGGTAGAATAAAAAAGCTACAGGCCTGAAGACCTTCTGAAGAGAGAAAAATGAAAGCAGAAAGCTTACAAAGATCATGAAAAAAAGATTTTTCCACTCTGTTTCTTGAGGTTTAATCTTCTTCCACCGCAACACTGTCCCCCTTGCACATTTTGTAGCTAAAGGTTTAAAAAAATGTGTTACTAATCTGTTGTTTAACCTCAGATTAGAGATTTTACTACAGTAAATCTTGAGATAATCTGCCATTAACTGAAATGTTCAAAAACGTGTGAGAACAGAGTAACAACAGACCATGCTAATTGATCTTCTCAGGGTAAAAATCCGGACTTGCAGTGCAGCTCAAAGCAGTTGAATACTTCAGTTTAGAACTTGAAGCTGCTGGACCTGTCTTTTATATTGAATGCGAAAGCTGCAAAGTCTGAAGATGGCATTTGTCTGGTGATATCAGTTGCCAGCACGTGTTTTCTTGCCATGCTTAACACTATAGTGAGCACATGTTGTCATCAGAAGTCAACTTTCCTCTACAGCATTTAGTAAAATGGTTTCTGAAAACATGAGCAGAACTGTTGATGGTTTTAATTTAATAAACTACTACAGATCTCATTCTTTCCACCTACTCAGAATCACTCAAGAATGTTACTCAAATTTTGCTGGATTTTTTTGACAGCTACTTCCAAGTTAATTGTTACTGAAATATATTGTATTTTTAAGGTGTTCTGATGTCTCTTGTGAGTTGTACATAGTTGTAGATTAAATTCTTGCTGTTACCTCCTCTATGTGATCCTTAATGCCAATGCATTTTAAAAATTATGTTAATCTGATTTGGTTTTGTGTGAATAATAATTTTAAAAAAATCTTAGGAAATCTACCTTACTACAAAAAACTGATATTTTGAGTCTTTTTTTAAGCACGCAGTACATTAAGCATGCTTAATGCTAATGACAAGTATGTTTACCCATGTCTGAAACTGAAGTGTTAAACTTATAGACATACAGTATTACATGTTCACAGGTCAGGCATTGACTCACTGGAATGAATGAAAACTAATAAAACATTTGAGATGATGGGTTTTTCTCCTTTCCCCCCCTCTTTCCCCAGGTTGCAGTTTAATAAGCATGGAATACTGCGTGAGGAAGGCTTCTTAACTCCAAATAAATATGACCCTGAGGCTATTAGCTTATGGCTGCCTTTATCAAAAAATGTTGTGGGTCTAGATCTTGACACAGCGAAGTATATCCTAGCCAACATTGGAGATCACTTTTGTCAGCTAGTGATATCTGAAAAGGAAGTTATGTCTACGATTGAACCACACAGTAAGATGAATTTGTATTGAAATAATCTGTATTTTAATAGGTTTATATGAAACTTTAAGCTTCTGACCTGTGTGAAAATAACTGCATGCATTTGGAAATGTCATGTAAGACTTCAGTGTTTCCCTCTCTTCTCAGAGAGAGGTAATGGTTAAGATCGTGTGAACTAGTGTCAACAACTCTTTGCTCACAGGCAAGGGGAAAGGGAAAAGTAATTCTACCCTTCTTTGTCAGAAGACTTTTCTCAATTTATCAAATTACTTTTCCTGTTGCAGAGTATAATTCTGCTATGAAAGAAAGTGTAAAAAAAAAAAAAAAAAAAAGCAGGCAGCTGACAATCTATTCTTAGCCTGTAAATGAAACACAGCTTTCATTTTGACTGCACAGACTCTGTGAGATTGCTTTGGTACTATTTTGTTTTTCTTGCATAATGGACCTAATGCTGCCTGTCAAGTCAGTGAAGAAATCTTTTTTCCTCCACCTGAAATTTTCCAGTAGGACTGTTTCAAGTGATTATATGTACAGCCCTACTGGGAATAGACCAGAGAAGTGCTATTAAAGGGGTAACTGACTGTGCATATAGGACAAACTTTGCATCCTTGAACACAGGTTTTTTTGGCCACATCAGAACCTTTCTGTAGTAAACATGAGCAGACAGATGGGGAAGGTTGTGATCTTGCATAATCACTTTGCAGAGTAGAATGACTCTTTAAAACTATGCTTGTTTTTTTGAATTATGACTACATGACAGATGCAGTACAGTTTAAAAGACTGTACCCAATGTCTTCTGCATTTGGGTAGTATTGACATTACATAAAGACTGTATCAGTTTACCAGTCACTCCAAGGTTTTGAATAGAAGAAAAAAACTGAACAGGCTTGAATGCCCTTCAAAAGGGGAGGGAAAGCTTGAGATATTTCAGAAATGTTTACGGTGGGGTCTTACCCTGGACTACTTGGAATCTGCAAGCTCTGCTCTTTGCTTAAACTGGAACATATTCAGGCCTGTGGAACCAAAGTATCAATAGCCAGAGTAAGAAGTACTGAAATGCTTTTAGAAGGATGATATTTGGGGTGGAATTCATGAAACGGAGGGGAGGTGTGGTGTCTCTTAATAGCAGAGGATGCATCTGTTAGCATACCTACCAGAAACATCCTCTGCTTAAAAAAAAAAAAAGATATGCGAGTTCTGGAGTTGGTTTGAAAGGAGCAAAATGTCATTAATTCCTCTTTGATTGCTTATTGCCCTGACTGGTGAGAGCAAGAGAACTCAATTTCATTAAAATGGAGGAGATTTTTTTTTTTAATGCCCTGGGTAGGAAAGAAGTAATTTACAGTTTGGATATTCATCATTTGAACAGTTCAGTGAAAGAGTAGGCACTTAGTTGGCATAGGAAAAAGGTAGATTTTCCTGCCACCCCCATTTAAAGTTATGGTAAACTTTTCATGTCAGAGTTCAGTTGAAATAGTACCTTTTTATAAAAATTCTGGCTCTGACAAACTGACCTTTTCCAAAATGTCAAAAGTACTTTTCATTTTCATTCAAGTACTACTTTTTAGGGGGTTTATGTTTTAATATTTTTGGACTCCACAGTACGTCTCGGGGTCAGCCCTTCTCTCTTTTACCAGTGAATTACCAGACTGGTAGGTAGAGCCATAAGACAAACAAGTGTAAGGGAGAAAATTATTTGGGAGAGCTTCCTTAAAGAGAATTCCTTAAAGAATAAGTAGAAAAGCACAATTGAATTTTTCCCTGTGTATTAAAAGATTGACTAGTGTAGAAAGAACAGATTGTTAGGTCACATTGCTCCTTGGCCACCAAGTGCCAAAAGGAGACCTACAGAAAGAGGAGACAGCGTCAGACTATGGAGAGGAAACAAAAGAACAGGAGGAGTAGAAAACTACAAAATCAGAAAACTGAAATATGAAATGACATGCAACATGTAACAAAAAAATTGGATGTTTGGCCTAGAAAATGTTAAACATAGTGCATGTGTTTAAAAGGCAAAGAAGAATGGAACAGGTGATATTTAGACCTCTGTCTCCTGGAAGAATTTTGAAGCAAGTAGTCAAACAATTGTTACCTCCTACTTAAGAACAAATTGTGCCAAGCTATTCTAGTTTTGTTCCATACATAGTTAATGGGCATTATACAGAAGAAAGCAACAGATGTCTTGGATTCTGGTGTGGATTTTTTTAGCATACATTAGGACATGGTCTCTCATAACTTGCTTTTAAAATTAAGAAATGTGGGCAGAAATTTTAGAGAAGTTACAAGTCTGGAAGGAGGTAGGAGGAGGCAGGTGTATGCTTTTTGTCTAGTCTAGTTTTCTAGCTGGCAACATAATGAATAAAGATCAGTCTAAAATAATCTGTATGTAACACAGCCCTGGAAAGGCTTGTAGTTTTTTGGAAGATAGTGTCAATGTTTGGGATGTTTTGAGTGAACTGAAGTGACTTGGTGGGAGGAAAGGTAGAATATAACGCGTACAAAAGAAACCTGAACAGCAGTGGTCAGTTGTTCAGAGAAGAACAACTCACCATTCTGAGGTCTGATACGCACCTATAAACATACATAAAACCTACTAAAAGGAAGAGAACTACTTGCACACTATGCTATTGAATAGAGAACAAGAACAAGCTGGCCGTGGCAAGCTAGACATTAAGCTTAGCTTGCTATTAGTAACTTATTTTTTTTCTAGGGTAGCTGTGGAATTTCCACTTAGGAGAATGTCAGGAGTAAGAGATGTAGTTGGTGCTGCACAGGAGCAAGCAAAATAATCTTGATTGCTTAGACTCTGTTCTGGACCTACTTTTCTGAATCTGTAACAGCAAAGGCTTTGTTTTGGAGTTCCAATACAAAAACAAGTCTGCATCTTATATTGCTGAAGTGTTTTAATGTAGCTATATTTAACATGCAAATATCTTGTTTTGTTTAAACTAACACTGACTAATCTTTCAATTACCACAGGACAGGTAGCCTGGAAGCGTGCAGTTCGTGGAGTTCGAGAAATGTGTGATGTCTGTGACACCACAATCTTCAATCTTCATTGGGTCTGCTCTAAGTGTGGCTTCGGCGTGTGTGTGGATTGTTACCGAATGAAGAAAAAAAGCTTACACGAAGGTGAGAATGCATATTGCTACTTGAAACAAAGGGGGAGAGGGGAAAGAAAACCTGTATTTTGAACTTCAAAGTCAATAGTAACCTTAAACAACAAGACAATGAGCCTTCCCAACAAAAAGAATGTGTTGTAGACCTGTGGTTTGGTATATCAATAAGAGTAAAATATGTAGCTTTCCAGAGGAGGATGAGAGACGCACTAATAAAACGATTTAATGGTTTTGTTCTACAGATGATGACTCGGATACTTTCTCCTGGTTTAAATGTGTGAAGGGGCAGGTACATGAACCAGAGAATCTAATGCCTACACAAATAATTCCTGGAAAAGGTATTTTAAATATTTGATTGGGATGAAAAAATGCTGTAGGCTTTTGATGTCTTTTGTATGTTGTTGCTATTGTACTGAGTGAGGGTTTTTTTAGTAATAAAGTTACTAAAAGCTTAGTATTTATTGTCCAAAGACTGAAACAGATGTGTGTACTTAATACTATTTTATTTTTTTTTGACCATTACAAAGAAGTAGCAAAACTTCTTGTTTAATGATGAACTGTCTTCGTGTACTATTATTTACCTATGTAGCATACACAATTTCTTAAAAAGCCTTACTGAATGCTGGTTGTTCTAATAACATGTGAGCTCACTAATGACTCTTTTCCTTCAGCTCTCTATGATGTTGGTGATATTGTTCACTCTGTAAGAACAAAATGGGGAATAAAGGCAAATTGCCCTTGTGCAAGTAAGCAGTTCAAGGCACTGTCAAAGCCAACTCTAAAGGAGGATTCAAAACAGGTATTACTACTGTCTCGCACTATGTCTGTGTCGTATAGATTTACCTCAGTCTGCTACTCATATTTGAAGACAATGTTAATTAACTTTGTAGGTATGCTATTCCTGACCACTACTGATAACCCTACCACGCAGGTGGTGTTCAAAACTTGTGTTCAGTATTCATATTTCTGATTCAGTTCTTCTTTTGAGTTTTGGAGAAAAAATCATTGTGTCCATTTGACACACTAATGCCTTGGTAAGCGACCTATCCTTGAAAAATGCTCAGTGAGGATTTTTTAGAGCAAAAATAGGATTGCATTGAGAGAACCCTTAAGAGAAGAGTCTTCAGAACAGACTAGTGGGAATGGTTGTGAAGTGTAGGCTATCCCTTGGGCCCTGGAGGTATAATACATGTAGCATCTGAAAGAATAAGTAGGGTGAAAGAGCACTGAAATTCATAAAACAACTAAACATGAATAGAATTGTGAGGGCTGGAGCAGTATGGAGAAGCACTGTTTTCTCTGGGAATCCTGATAGAAAGTTTGCTGCTTATATTAAAAAAACCCAAAACAAAATACCCCACTGTATGTTTATTTGCAAATGGATGCAGCATTTTTTTTGCTTTTGAAAGTAGACCGCAAATTAATGGCTTGGTTTTGCAGCATCTTGCAAGAAAACAGCTGAATTAAGTAATTTTAATTTTGTTGTATGCTTATTTGTAAACTTATTTTGAGAATAAGTGTGTTATCTTAAGTGTAAGAAGCAGGCTGAACTTGATTTTGGTCTTGGTAATCAATAAGAGATGAAAAATATTGTGAAGTGTTAAAGCGAGGAAGATGGTTATGTGATTTAAAAGTTAGCCTACAACTGACCTAGCTTCAGTCTTCTGTTTCTCGGTATTTCCTCAGTGACCCTGGACAAACAGCTGTATTGAAATTTATCTGTCCTCTTCTTTCTGTAAAGTTTTAGGTACTGCACTGGTTGTGTGAGGATAAGCTTATTAAAGTTTAAAGCATTTTATATTATGTCATGTTCGGAATCCTTATCAGGCATCAGCAGTCATAAAGAGATGAAATAAAGAATGTAGTAATAAGCAGTTGCAGAATAATTTCTTGACTGGAAAGTATTTGAGCAGAGAGAAGAAACTTAGCCAGTTGTGCAGGAATCCCAGGCCAAAGCAGTAGTTTTGGTTAGTCTGTTACCTAGAATCTCCGAACGAGTTGATAAATCAACTGCATAGGAGATGTACAGTGGGTCCTGTGCTTGGATTTTGCTGGCCAGGCTGGTGCTGCACTCATATGTAGGTATATTTTAGACCTGGCAGGTGAGTGGACTTTTGCCACCTTCTTAAGATAAAAATTTAGGAGTGCCATGTATTTCTTTTAGTCAACTGTACTAGACCTCCAACTTAGCCCTGGTCTGAACATCAGCTATCACTAGAATTGCAAGAGCGCTGCTAGTAAAACTGCAGTCCCAGAACACGCATCTGGGAAACTCAGATTTCTGTGCTTGTCTTGAGTGGTAATGGACTCTGTTGCCTGCTCTTAAAGTCGGGTGATCCTGAATCCTGCTGGATGTCATCTCTGGCTGATACTGAGATGCAGTGCTGACCTCTTGTGGAGATCAGATTTTTTCTTGAAGGGCCACCCCATTTTTTTTTTTTTTGTAAAAGAATGAATTTGGACATGTTATTGCTTGCTTCCCATTTCTGAGTAGAGTGTGTTTGTGTCTAATGAAGTTCTGGCTTTGTTTTTTCAGAACTTGGTACCTGGAGAGAGGACCAACCTTCAACATAACAGTCTTGTCCTGAGCCCCCAAGTCACTACACATGATCCTCCTCTGAAGTCAGCAATTGGAAGTAAACAAACTGCTTCCATAAATACTTCTCCTTCATTAAGTTGGTTATCAAATCTAACAAGTGGAAACGTGAATAAAGAAAACAAAGGTATGTGCAGAACCAGTGAAGAGTAAACCCTTGTGGCTGTTTGTCAGAAGAATATAGATCAAATCCAGCAATGTCTTGCGTTGAGATGGGCGTTCAGTGCCTACACTGCAAAACTGGTCCGTGGCAATCACTTGGAGTAAAACCTGGCATGGGTAGCATATTCTTTTTGAAAACTGGATTAATAGCCCATTGAGGCAAATATTCTTGAAAATTCAATTTGAGAATGTATTTTAGAATGTGTGGTTTTAAAAACTTTGGCGTATTGAAGAAAGTTAAGCAAAAGGAGTATTTGATCTGCATATATTGAGGGGAAATTTTTATATATATGTACATACATGTATGCATATAGGAGTATCTTGTCTTAAAAAAAAATAAATCTAAAGGATATACTTCTCATGGTTCAGAGGATTAATCCTTGCTTCATTCTCAGATGTGTTCTTTTCTTCATTTCAGAGAAACTCCTTATACCTGTTTCAAAGAATGAAAATAAACCTCTTCAGACACTCCCTAGTTTAGCTAAGCCTGCTGCAGCCCTGCAGACATTCAACAGTGCAATATTGACACCTGTGAGCAACAATAACACAGGCTTCTTGCGGAATCTGTTGAATTCTTCTGGAGGAAAGGTATATGAAAAATTTTGTTTTACAGGTTTGAGTTGATAGCAGGCTTAGACTACTGTTCTAAACCTGTGAACAACTGCCACAGACACTTGTCACGGGTAAAATTCTGTCTTCATTTGGGAAAAAGGACTTAATTCAGTGTCTGTGTTGCAGTGCTCCAGTTAATGCTTTTTAGAGTAGTGGCTTAGTGGTACTATCAGCAAGTCTTCCTTGGTGAGGGATTGGGAACCAAGTGATAAAGCAGATTAATTTGCTTAGGCTAGTGTTTGGCAGGTGCATTGACTGGCATGTCCATTAGATTCAAAAAAGAAGCATCAAGGAACTTAAAGGTGGAAGGAAAAACATTCTGTGGTGGATGACTATCTTTCTCATACCTCATTTGCAGATTGGTTCACTTCAGATGTTCCTGGGCTTTATTTTCTCCTGTAGATATGGCTTTAAAATGATGGGGTAAAATACTGGTTGCATTTCTGTTCTTTGATATAAAGAAAGTCCTGTTCCATGCTGTATTTCAGTTTTTTCTGCAGCATTGCTGAAATGTAAATCAGAGTAGAACTTCTTATGCCAGAATGCTGTAGACAAAGTGTCAGAAATGGCATTGGCATTTAATGATGGTGAGTTTCTAGACAGCAAAGTTCTGCAGACTTTTGTTTCTCTGTGTGATTGTGAGCCCAAGCGAAAAATTTTGAAAGTGGCATATATCTTCTTTAAAGTCTGCAGGACAAGGCAACAGAAAAGTGCACCAACTTCTGTTTTTGTTTTTCCACCCCCCCTTTTTTTTTTAAATCAGACAGACAGTGGCCTCAAGAGTACACCCAAAATCCTTGATGACATTTTTGCTTCCCTGGTGCAAAATAGAACCATTACAGACTTGCCTAAGAAACCTCAAGGATTGACTATAAAACCTACGATAATGGGCTTTGATACGCCTCACTACTGGTTATGTGATAACCGCTTGCTATGTCTTCAAGATCCCAACAATGAAAGTAATTGGAATGTCTTCAGGGAGTGCTGGAAGCAGGGACAGGTACTTGGGTTTTGCTTTTTCCATTTTCAGTTCATGTGCTTTGCCCTTTAGTTGAAGTGCAGGTACAAACTTATTGCAATGATAAGCAACACTAAACCTTTAGAAAAATGTACTACGTGAATACTACTAGATTCTTGGATAAAAGGAGATATATTTTCTTGTTTGAAATCAGTTTCTAAATGTGCTGCTGAACTTATGGCTCTGTATAAAAAGCTGCCTCATAGCTTGAAATAAAGAGTGATCAAATGCACGGCATAATTCTGGTAAGGCAGGCTGAGCATTTATTTTGGAAAACACAATGTTTGCAAAGTGCCTGTGTTCAAATGTTCAGTACATTTTATGCATTATCCTATTCTGCATGGGATTAGAATTTTTGCTGTTTAATAATTCTTCAGAATATATTCTTCTTCATAGCCTGTAATGGTGTCAGGAGTGCATCACAAATTAAACGCAGACCTCTGGAGACCGGAGTCCTTTAGGAAGGAATTTGGCCAACAGGAAGTAGATCTGGTTAACTGCAGAACCAATGAAATCATCACTGGAGCTACTGTAGGGGATTTCTGGGATGGATTTGAAGATATTCCAAGTAAGTAGTGTGAATATTTGTTCCAATTGGTAAAATATTCAGCAGGAATAATTTTACCCTAGCACAAATTTGTCACCTTAAGGAGCAGCAGCCTCAAGCAGTGTAAAAGATGTTCTAGGCTGTCTCTTCATCCTGGACAGTGTGTCTTGAGGAGCGTGTTTGTGTGCCTTTTAGTCTTTTAGGGAAGCAGTCTGAGAAAGTTTGGGACCTTCCTAGCAAGTAGGTTCACTGGTCTGCTTTTTTGCCCAGTTGAGTGAAACATAAAAGAGCATGTGTAGGGCTGGTGCTCACAAGGTAATTGGATTCCACTGTTTTAACTTTCAGGTGTCTTTTGTTCCTAAGGAACCAAAGTTATTCTGTATAAAAATGGGTTTGGGGGAGGCAAGCATGAGGTTTAGCATTGTTTTCGCTTACAGGCACAAACTTTTTCCAGGAGAGCTAATACTTGCCATGGCATCTAGGGTTCTGCTTAATCTGTTTGTGTGACGTAAACTTCTGGAGTTTGGTACTTGGGGCAAGAAGAGTGGCAGCTGGAAGGCTTGCTCACACCTTTCTTTTCTGTTACTTGATCTTTGAAAAGAGCTGGCCTTATCGTCAGCCTCAAACACAAAACAGATGCCTGAGTTAAATTGTAGAAGTGCTTGGGGAGGGGAGCAGGTAAAGGCTACTTGTCTAATCTGAAAGCTCTGTACTGTCATAACACATTTGTCACAGCAGTAGTATCCTTGATTCCACATGAATGGTTGTGGAATCAACATGATTTTAAACTAAGATAAGGATTTCTTTTGTCTTAATTCTTTGGATTTTAAGTTGTACAACTCAACTATTAAAAACTAAGACCTGTTAATACTTGACAATAGGTCGCCTGAGAACAGAAGAAGGAGAGCCAATGGTGTTAAAGCTTAAAGACTGGCCTCCAGGAGAAGACTTCAGAGATATGATGCCTTCTCGGTATGAAGTTACAAAGAAACTGTTCATCATTTGTGTAGTACACCCCCAAAATACTGGAATGTAGAAATATTGTTACATTTTGACACTTGCTTCAGCTTTGAGAAGCAGTTGGTCACATGTGAACCATTTTGTTCCTCAGGGAAGCCTGATACAGCTGGAAATGCTAAACAAGTTTTGTGCTAAAAGTTTATGTAGTTTACTTGTCAATAAATACAGTGAAGTGAGTACCTAAAATTGTTAATTATTGGTTAAACTTTGGAAGCTTCCTAAAAGCCTGAGTAATTTTGAAATCTTAAGTTCAGTTGAAGCCTATTTTTTGCCAAGCCTATTTAAGTATTCTGACTTACTCTATTTGATATTAGTTGAGATGTTTACAAAAGGCTACAGAGCAGTTAAAAATTTGTTTATCTGCTATATTCCTGTGTCTTGTTTCCATGGTGTCCAGTAAACCCCCTGGAGGCAGGAGTACAGTTTCTTGACTGGAGAAAGCTTTTGTTGCAGTCTATTTTAGTGTGCTTTTTTATATGTGTTCCTAACATTAAATTGTGCTGTATTACTTTAGGTTTGATGATTTGATGAAAAATATTCCATTGCCAGAATACACTAGGAGAGGTGGCAAGCTCAACCTTGCCTCTCGACTTCCCAACTATTTTGTACGACCCGATTTGGGCCCTAAGATGTACAACGCATACGGTAAGGAATTTTTCACTCTGAAGGTCACGTTGTCCACACGTTCAAATTAAAAATTACTGTAAATTAAATGAATGCTTGCTATTGTAGACAACTTGATTAATTCCATTGATCTGAAAACTTAATTTTGGCTCACTTATAGGTTCTAGTGATGTCCAGGGCATTTTTTGATGTTAAATGTTTCTTTTGTCCAGGTGGATTCAAGCCAATAATATTTATTCATAGCCTTCCAGTCAGCTTGCTGCATGTGTGTATACACAGCCTCCCTTTCCTATAGCTGGCCACATGTATTTGTTGTTTTACTACTTCTGGTTGTATCATTCTTGTTACTTCTCCTTTTTGAGCTGTATCATTTAGTTTTCAGTCTCTTCTTGAGCAGTTGTTTCCATGGCTAGTTAATCTGCTATCATTCAAAAGGCATTTAAAACTTTAAGTGGGATCATGGCCAGTGAAGAGATTGTGGCTAGTAAATACTATAGCAGCTGCCTTTTAGAGTGAACAAGAGACTGTTTCTGAGTACTTTATTCTAAACTGCTGTAGAAACCCTCTTCTAGCAGGACTTAAACAGGATTTTATATATCGTGCAGGCTAGATATACAGATCAATGTGTCAGCCTGTAAACTAATCACTTGGGAAGACACAAACAAGACGGGGTAAGGTCCTGGATATAAGTATATTGCTATACTGGAATAACTTGCTGATAACAGTAAAAGCTCTTTGGTTTGGGGGTTTGGTTTTTTTTTTTTCTCAGATAGTGCTGCTGAGAGTGGCATAAGGTTTTGTTTTGTCTCACTAATGTACCCGCTACTTTTGTTTCAGGCTTAATAACACCAGAAGATAGAAAATATGGCACAACAAATCTCCATCTAGATGTGTCTGATGCAGCTAATGTTATGGTTTATGTGGGTATCCCCAAAGGCCAGGCTAATCAAGAAGAAGGTAAAGTCTTTCTTGTGTCCTGGGGAGGTTATTTCTGTGGTTGGAGGGAAGGTCCTTTAGTGTAACTGCTCATGTTTGCTCTCAACAGAAGTGCTTAAAACCATACAAGATGGTGATTCTGATGAATTGACAATTAAGCGTTTTACTGAAAGTCGAGAAAAACCTGGAGCTCTGTGGCACATTTATGCTGCTAAAGATACAGAGAAGATCCGGGAATTCCTTAAAAAGGTAAGCTGTTACATCTTAAACTCATCTTCTGCCTGTATATGTTTGCAAATGTGTATACTTGGACTTTTCTCCTCCTTTTTATCCCAGTTGTTCTGGAACCAAATGTACTGGTGTTGTATCTAAGACAAATGTTCTTGGCTGCCATGCGTTCTTGTAGGATCTGAGGAGGTTAGCGAGCTGAAGCTTGAAGTTATCTTGTATTTAGATACACTGCTTTTGCCCATACTACTTCTAGCACAAGGAATGATGTTATGTAGTGAACAAAAAAGCTGGTTTAGATTTAAGCAAAAACACAGTTTAATCTTAAACTAGATCCTTCTTAAAAGCATGCATGTAAAATGTTCTTGGGAAATGTCAGAGCTTCCTTGTTCTCTTCCTTTTCCTACCTTCTTTTTTCCCCATACCCTTATGAGGTTTGGATTAAGGGAAAAGCATAAGGTATTTTGGGTGCTGTTTTCATGGGAGTTAAAGGTTTAGTAGAGATGTGATACTACATCCAAAGGGGCTTGTTTCAGTACTTAAATTCACCACAAATGGTCCAGAGTTCCCAGTGGTCTTAATTCTGGAGCTTCTTTGGTGGTCTAAAAGTAGAAAGCAAATATGCTGATGTTTAAAAGGATAAATAGGATGATCTGAACAACTGTTGGCCTTGTCAGCCTGACTACTGTCTTGGGCGGAAGCTTAGAGAGGCTACAGCAGATGTGGTTAGTATTAACCAAGGACAAATCTTAAACATGATAAAACATGATACTGACTTTGATAAATGTTGGTGTTTTGAGTTTTGACATCTGTCTCACCTCTTCTTGATCTCTTGTAGCATACTTGCCTGCAGGTGCGAGGCTTTCAGCAGGTTGTCTTGGAGTAGAACCAAGCTGTTTATCTCCTCCCAAATCAGTTTTTTGGGCTACAGTCCTGGGTGTAAATGATTGCCAGAGCAAATTGGGTTTATACTGGAACTTATTTCATAAATTATCTCCCCACACCCCTCAAATTTCTCTTCTGAAGTGCTTGTTGTGCCTCTCAGCCTCATATCCCCTGAAAACTAGTCAGCATCCTCTGTTTTGGTCAGTGAGCATACTTGGCTAGCACTGGCCTCAAGGCAGACACCTGTTGAATTCCACACTCAGTAGTTTCTTCCAGTTACAGGCTATAGTAGTGTAAGAGTATTGATCCTATATATGACAGTGGTTCCCACTGTGAACATGCTTAACCCTTCTGTTTCTTCTTACTGTAAATTGTGTTTACTTGCATTTCCTATATCCACATTTGCAATTTGTCTGTGAAGCAAGAGAGACTGAGAAATGAAGCCTTGACAAGCAAACCAAGGACTGAATAAGAATCCAAACCTTTCATTGTGCAACTCTTAGACCTGAGCACATGATGCAAGTCACTGTCTGGCATGTGTGCATATGGAATACCACAGATACATCTTGATTGTCCAGTAAGACTGGTATATTATAACACCTGTCATCTTATGACTTTTCAGGTAGCGGAAGAACAAGGTCAAGAAAACCCTGTAGACCATGATCCTATTCATGACCAGAGTTGGTACTTGGACCGATCGCTAAGAAAACGCCTTCATCAAGAGTACGGAGTTCAAGGCTGGGCTATTGTACAGTTTCTAGGAGATGTAGTTTTCATTCCAGCAGGAGCTCCACACCAGGCAAGGACCAGGGACACTGTTACAGCCTGACCACTTGGGCAGACGTTTAAGCACATGGCTAATGCTTGTTTGTTCTCTCTAGGTTCATAATTTGTACAGTTGTATTAAAGTTGCAGAAGACTTTGTATCCCCAGAGCATGTCAAACATTGCTTCTGGCTCACTCAGGAATTTAGGTATCTGTCGCATACGCATACAAACCATGAAGATAAATTGCAGGTAATTGACCAATGCTCAAGGTGAACCCTGCCCTTCTTAACCCTTTCAAAAAAAACACCCACCAAAAAAAAAAAAACCAACCCTCACCAAACCCAGGAGGGGTGTGTCCACACAACCCAATTGCTTTCATGTTCAGATTGGCTTTAATTCATTGGATCTTGAAGAGGAATTTCCATGGGTTTTTGAATTGTTACAGGTTTTTAGTAGTTTTGAGGAAGCCTTCTGGAGCTTCTCCTGAGATTCTTCTGAAATGCTTTTTTTCTTCCATTTCTTTTGTTTCCCTCTAGCTGAGCTTGCATTACTCTCCTCAAGCTATGGGGTTTCAGTTTATATCCTGTTAGAATTTGAACCTTATTTTCACAAGTTAGTGATTTAAGTGAAGCTTGTGCTGTTTAAACTCAAAGGAGAACCACAAGGGGTGTGGGGGAGTGGGAAAGTTGTGCAGGTGTGCTCTGTATGTCAGAGGCTTCCAACCTGACCCTAACCATGCTGTTTACTTGTAAAACTAAACACCTTTCCTTTCCTCCTAGGTGAAGAATGTCATATACCATGCTGTTAAAGATGCAGTTGGGATACTGAGAGCGAACGAATCCAGCCTTAGCAGACCGTGAAGTAGAAAGCCTTAACTACACACTATGAAACAGAAGCGTTGGCAGCTGTTTTAACTACTCAGTCAGGACCTCTGTGGACTTTGAGATTATATGAATGTTACCTCATCTTACTTTCAGCAGTACCAGAGGATCGTGGTACTATGTTCTGTGTATTCTTCCAATGTTTACAAACCTGATATGTATATGTAGTAATATGTATGGACTGTGGCATACTGTGAATGCTCAGTTGCAATAGAACTTTATATGGAGTTGCTCTCCAAACTGTACAAAATACCTCCTATAGAACTGTCAGAAACTATTCCAAATTACTCATTTGAAAAATATTATTCAAGATATTGTAAAGCTCCAATTTTTAAAATTTATTTTGGGGTGGGAGGAAGTACGGAGTCACCCACTTTAATAACCAATTTACATAAAAATAAGAATGCAGTTCTGGAATTTCACATTAACATAGAACTAGCATTTAAAAGTAGCTTTAAGCTATTGTATAGTAACATAGAGATGGGGGTTAACCATCTTTAGGTAAATGTATTTAAATTTCTAAATGTTAAAAGAAACTTTTAATCAAATGTCTTCTGTTTGAAACTGCTCTTTAATTTGAACTGATGTTTGATTCTCTGGTTTTTAACACTGACTGGTCTACATAAAATTCTTCTATTTCAGATACTGTTCCTTGCCTGGCTTCTTCAATTGACTTTTTAAAATGTAACTAATTTGATGCAGTCCTTTGGAATTTGAAAGCAAGTTGTGTATTGTATACTGTTCATAATGGTTTTTAAAGTGTCTGAAGGGTTAGGGTATTTAATGAGAGATCTATTTATAGCTTTTTTGGTTAACTAAAGCATGACTTAGCTTGACTGCTGCTTCTCAGTTAATGCCACTACTATGGTCTGTATCAAATGAGTTTTGCGGCTTCAGTCTTAAATGGCACACATTGCTCCAAAATTAGAGAAAGACTAAAAACATCATAAAACAGGCAGAGGGGTCAAGAGTGGAAGAGTGCATCTGTCATCTAACAAGATAAGCTAAGATAATATGAACCTTTCTGTTCTTCAGTGTCCCTTCCAGTGCTGAAATGTGCAGGTTAGCTGTTGGGAAGAGCCAGGCAGAGGGGAAACCTAGTTAACAAAAAGTCACTTTTCTGAAGTTTATGTAACACACTGACAAACTGTGCAAATTCCCCTCCCCACTGTACTCCACCTGCTACTAATGATCAGCATTAACTGTTCTGAGTCTCTTGGGTGACAGTAGTTTTTCAGAGAAACTTCCTTTTATCCATCCATCAGTATCCAGCATGGAGCTGAGACTGCAGTGACTTGCAGGGAGTAGGAGTCTCTTAATGAAGTTAGAATAAAGTGGGTTCATCTGCTTCCTTCCTCTTGAAATTGAGACAAAAGAAGGGACCCAGAACAACTGAGGCAGCAAAACAAAAACATAAATAAGTTGATGTGTGGTTATTGCCTGGCCCAGTCTGTGTGTGTGCCTTCCTGAAAGCTATCTGCAGCAGCCTGCCCCAGGGGAGGTCCCTCTGTGTGTCAGACCTGCAGATTTTTAGGTGACCATGTACAGGTCGCTTTGCCTGTGCCAAGGTCCATAATGTTGGGTGAGGAATTGAGGCGGTTGTGAGGCAGTGCGAGTGCTGTGGTGTTCTCCTTGTGGGGGGAAATGTTCCGGTTCACTTGGGTTACGCTGCTAGCTTGGATTCTGCTGAACAACTGCACATCTTTCCTGTGTTCAGCGAGACCTTCCCTCCACCTATACTTGCTGAGGCCTTGAGCTGACAGTAAAGATTGGCCTGTTTCTAGTCGCTTCAGCTGGCTTCTGTAAGGAAAAGCAATAAACCCTTGATTTGGCATTCAGTGCTTGAACTAGTTAAGTATCCTCAAAGGCAATGCTTTAGTTGAATGTTCTTTCTTGCAGTATCAAGTTTGAAGCAAATGAAACAAAACAGTCCACTTGCTTTTCTTGGAGCCAGCTGGACTATTTGTAGGGAGCTGGCTACAGGTACCTTACCTCCCAGCCAGTGAAATGAGTCACACCAATCTTATGCACACTTATGCACAAACATATGTATGAAAAGAACCATTGTTGAAGTTGGATTTTGAATTTTCTTGCCAATATGCTGTTGTTCAATCTGGCTTTATTGCAGCTGTTATCTACTGAATCCTACTGACTCTGCAACTGCTTTTTTTTCTTATCTGTCCTCTCTGGATTTTTAAGATAATGAGAAACAAATAGTCCAATTTGTCCATTTGTGTTAAGTTTGGGCTGGAGATGGAACACTTGAATTAGAGTTCTCCGAAGGGATGCACAGCCCTGAAGTGTTAGGGTTACTTCGCTTGCTGTGAGATGGGCTTGTATGTGCTGCCCCCTGGCAAGAAGGTGAACAGTGCTTGGACCCTTCCTTGGTTTTTATGGCTGAACCTGGAAGGTGTTGGACAACATCCAGCTGTCTGTGTGTGTTACCTGTTCTTCCAGCCTTGCTGTTGAAATACAATTATTGCAATTAGACTTAGTTTTCTTTTGTTAAGTCTGCCTTAAAATTAGAAGCTCTTTCCTTCACCTGTGGGGCTCTTGTGGCATTGACACATTCAGGTGACAGACACAGTGGACGCTTCCTGTCCAAACTGCCTTTTGTGAGTCAGACATTAGTTTTGCCTGAAGTTTTTCCTTGTGTTTTGGATTGCATTGACCCTAAAAATATGCCACTTCAGCAGCAGATGGCTTTTCACCACTTGTGGTTGTGGCATAGTGAAGTGATAGCACTTTGAACAATTAAGCAAATGACTAACAAAATACTCTACCTAGTGACTGCTTGTAAAATGACTATATTCTGTTACTGGATTTGCACATGAGCAGAGTGGGTAACAAATGCTACTGCTTAGCAGCTGTGATGGGCCACAGCTGTTCTCAGAAGTCTGGTAGGTTCAAGGTTTAGTTCTTACAAATCTTGAAAGACTGAAAAATTTAATTACATGGATTGGGTCTTTCCCCAGACCTGACCACCTGCTGTCTGCAAGAGCACTACAGGTCACCTCCCCTTAGCACAGCCCAGGGCAGAAGAGGCCTGGCCACTGCCTCAGGTCTAGTGAAACACACTAATGCCATCCTGAGTCAGGGCACACCCACTACCTCTGCTGGCTGATGTCTCATCACTTTCACACTGTCTGTTCTAAGCTTGGTTTTTTGAGCTGTGTCTCCACCCAAGCTGGGCTCTTCCCCCACTCCCTCTCCTGTGTACAGGGTGCTGGATAGAGAAGGCATTGCTCTTGCCTTCTAGTCACCTTTGCTGAAGGTGGGCTTCCCCTTCCTTCTGCCTACCTTCCCCCAAAGCAGGGAGGTTAAACCTGCCCAAAGTGCTCCTCTCCATTCAGCTGTAAATGCTTCAGCTGCTCTCTCTTGCCCCTGAACAGACCAGCTGATGAGGAAAGCAAAACCACTGATGGTGTGTGTTATCCCTTGGGTATGCTACCAGGGTGTCTCCGAGTGCTGTTCTCATTCAGCATGGAGCTGGCAGGGCTGCCATTTGCCTTTTAGGAGTATGACTTACATATGTCTTAGAGTGAGAAATAAGAAAAAGCTTCTGGAGGTGGCCAAGATAAAAGGGTAGGGCTTGTGCAGGTCTGGAAACTTTCTCTGGTCACCCACCCTCCTCAGAGCAGAGGAGGGAGCGCTGTCTCCAGGCTGCGCACAGCAGGCTGCTGCACTTACTGAGCCTGAACAGCAGTTCTTGCGGGTGGCAGAACTCCTGTCCCTGAAGGAATGCCACGCAGCAGGATGGGCAGCCTGAGCCTGCCTTTGCTAAATAAGGCTCTGCCTGGACAGAGCTGGAAGAAAGCAGCTACTTAACAGCTGCTCTGACTGAAAAACTTTTCTTTAACTGTTCTGTGAAGGCCTGAAACGTGCTAAAGAAGAAGGTGTTATAAAACCAAAAGGGGGCTGTTAGAGGTGGATATTGTTTGTAAAGAGTGAGTGTGAAGTGATGCATTATACCGATGCACAGGAGCAACTGTTAAAAGCAGCTTTAATAAAATTTGTAGTGATTCAGAAAAACAAAGATCTTACACCACTGAAGGTTTTTGGTAGCAGATTAAGCCAAAGTGCCTTTTAGGGAAAGATGGTACTTGAAGCTAAAAATGTGTTTCAGGACTTTATAGCTGAAAATATGAAACATTACACCACCACTACCCTTTTACCACAGCCTCTCACAGAGGAGACAGGCCGAACAGAAAAGGGTAAGATAATCTCCAGACTGCGCTCCCCAAGAAGAAGTATAATACAGTAGTTTCTTGGAGAATACACTCCCCAGGAACAAAAAAAAAAAAAAAAAAAAAAAAAAAAAAAAAGGAAAAAAAAAAAAAGGGCTGGGGATNAGTATTCTCAACATTATTAAGTAAGTTTTGCATTTTGAAAGTAGGACAGAATATCCCATTGCAAAAAAAAAAAAGAAAAAAAAAAGGCAAACTGTCCACATTAATTTTCATCCTTAGCTACGGAGAGTAGCTAATCGCGACTGCATTGCTTCAATGTCTTCCTCCTCATCAACAGCAGCGGCTGCTCCCATGGGTTCGGGCTCTGGAAGAGCATCTGTGACTTTACTAGGTGCTTTACCCAAGGCCCCTGCAAACAACAAACATGCTCATTAGTGTGCATTAGGTCTTCACTTAACTTGCAGCTTTCAGGTACAGCTGAATTCAACCCGTCACTTCTGGTAGAGGTCACACACAAAAACTGTTTGACTTGGTCAGCCCTGGGCTGTTGGTTGATGCAGCAGTACTGACCTGTCAGCCCCTGCCCAGCTGCACTGCTCGCCCAGCAGGAAGGGAGCTGCTCCCAGCCAGGAAACAGGATGGAAAAAAGCAAAGCAGGATGCGAGAAACAAGACAGGGCAACAAGCTGGTGACTGGGGGCAAGGTAACAGCAGGGCAGGAGCTGGGGAACTGTGCTTTCGGCCTGTTACAGCTGGACACAGCTCCGATACTTAAGTTTGTTACACCCTGTCACAAGAAATTCAGGTAAGGAGCATTCTAAGCATTATCTAAGTCGAGTAGCTGAAATGGTACATCATTACTTCATGAGCTGTAAGGCAGAAGTTGGGGGGTTTGGGTTGGGTTTAGGGGTTTTGTCTGTTTTGTGAGTTGTTCCCCCCCCCCCAACAACTCAAGACATTAACAGCATTTTACAGCCAGGAATCACAACACAGCCTAAGACTCACAGCAATGCAGCTGAGTTTATTTCCTGGCTTCATTAGTAATAGTCTATCTAGTCAATCATATAAGTGTCACCTTGTTAAGAGGATCCACTGCACAGACAAACACTGATCTGTTAAAGCCTCAATTAAAATGCTGCACAGATGTCAGCTGATGAATTATTACTTATGCTTTACCGAACCGCACCGGCCTTCTCAGCCAGTAGTCCCTGAGAAACCAGTTTGTCAGAGCTCTGCCTATTAGCAAAGGCAAAGACACCACTGGAACAGTGCAGTTAAGTCAGAACAGATGAAGATTTAAATTGCTGTGTCTTATTGAACAGAGAAGGGGCAAGGCTCTACTCTCAGCAAACACACACAAACTCACCAGCTGTAATTTCAAAAAGGATTTTGTCAATTTCCATCTCTGCTTCCTCTTCCATTTCCTCCTGATCCTCCAGGCTTTCAAAGGTGTCCTCCAGCATTTCCTCTATAATACCAGCCTAGCAGAAAATGAAAAGGCAGTGCGTGATGCCCTTGGAAACAGCAGCGTAAGAGGACACACTTCCTACTTTCAAGATCAGGTTACGCCTACCCAGGCACTGAACAAATGCTTGCTGGCTGCTCAAGCTTTCAGGATCAAGGCTATCCTGTTGCATGAGGGTTGGCCGACACACCTGCCTACAGTTTAAGCACGTATCTGTACAACTGGTGCACAGAAAAAGCAGTAAGAAAACTGAGGATTAAATACAGGTGTCCCACTTTGAGACCCTCAAGCTATTATTCCTGTTGTTGCATGTCTAAACACTGACAACGCAGCTTGCTCCAAGTTTGCAGCTGTATTTCACATGCTTCAGTCATGAAGCACAAATTGTCTAACATGCTGTAAAATTAGTGTTTGACATAGCTTCCCTTTTTTTTAATCTGCATTTGAAAACATTCCATTGGAGGGCCTGCAAGCTAGGTATGGCCACGTTGTTCTGGTGCAGAATGGTAAAATTGTTAAGAAATAAGCTGATTTGACCTAAACCATCTAGAGTGGTAAAAGGGGGGAAAAAAAAGGCAAAACTACTTTGGTAGTTGAAAAGAAAATAACCACAATAGAGAAGCAGTATACTTTAAAATCAGAGCACTTTCATCAGATGGAGACACTATGCTAGATGTTTTAAACCCAGTATCAGAATAGCCATCTTGCCTAAGATGGGACTTTCAGCTTCCCACTCCACAATAGCCTGTGGTGGTGGGTCTTTCTTAAAGAACATTTTCATCCCTGGAAGCGGGACATTCAGTCTCCCGCAGAACAGACAGGAGCTCCGGGATAGGGGCTGTCAGGGGGCACAGGTGTGAACCTTGCTTCAAGCCACTGTCTCTCCCTGCCGTTGGGACTAGGATCACCAAGCCACAACTGCTCTGTACAGGGACTGGTGTTCCTGCTTCCATCCTCAAACTGAGCAGCTTTTTTCAGCTTCAAGCTTTACACCAAACATGTTGCAGCTATCACCAAGTCAGGGTTTTCCCCACATACAGTGACTTGCTAGAAAGTCCCCAGCTAATAATGTGATACTTTAATTTCTGTTCGTTAGAGCTCACACAAGCCCTCTGACAAAGGGCCCACCCTAAGCAGTCACGCAGCACTCCAGCACGCTGAATGACCACCTCTTGTTCACTTAAGTCTATTTATGTTATAGATCTTACCTTCATCATCTCTTTGGACAACTCCCTCATTGTTGCTTGGATTTCAGGGATTTTAACTAGATTTTGCATAGCTTTCATGACTTCTGTGCTTTTCTGCAATGAACCTGCAACTCTCAGGACAGCTGTGAAGGAGAGGCATAGAAAAGCTCGAACGATTCATGCACCACTGAAAGCAGAGAAATTATATCCTCCCCACACCGATAGAAATTGGTTTACATTTAGGCAATTTAATTAAAAAAAGAAACAGACACCCTGCTTCTTCATTCTTGTCTACCTTCCTGGAAAAGCTCAACTCCTACCCACATCGGAAAAAATAAGTTTCTAGCAGTTACTGCTCCTGTATGATTACCTGGAGCAATCCAGATTGCCTGCAGAGAGATTTCAACCCACTCGCACTCCAGTTCATAAAGAGAGATCCCCCTGAGGAGCTCCTGCCTGTGCCCCTCAGCAGCCAGAGGTCTTGCTCAGGGTTGCACCAGTGGAGCTACAGTGCAGCTCCACACCTGACTGCTGACTAAACTTGTGACCTCCTGCCCGACACTGGGTAGTGAAAGCTAACTCTGGCAGAAGTTCTAGTGCAATAGTTTCACAGCAAACAGTAAGATAGAAAATTAACACTGAAGCAAATAAGCTGGAAATAAGTGTAGTTTAAACTGAATTTAACAATACTCTTTCCAGAGGCTATTCTCATAATATAGCTTAAAAGCTCTTCTCGTATATGTTGATATACCCATGCAATAATTAAGGGTACTTTGAGGTTCTTTAATTGTGCCATCTAACTTCGCAGCTTCCTAGCCATGGAGAACTTACATGTTTGTATATAAAATGGTCACTCCTTAATGAAGCAAAATGAAGGTATAGCATATATTATTTTTCATTTTCATACGTAATTTCTTTAAGAACATTACACTTGTGATGTTAACAAACTAACAGAAATCTTGCCTTTAGCAGTCATTTCCCCAAGATGAAGCAAGTTAATACAAACCCAAGACTGAATCCTAGATTCCTTCCTATTGCTTGGGTAAGTGTGTTAGAACATTCCAAGTATGATGAAGATGCTGGTAGCAGTAATAAAGAGTTTATCCTTTTAAGGGACACCTCAAGCTGTAAGGATGGCCCCTGCTTCCCTTTCCTGAATGAGGTACAGGGGGAGCCACATTCGACCTATTGTAAGATTACACTTCAGGTTCACAGTGGGACTGCTCATTTATCACTCATCCAGTGTTAAAATCTACTAGGAACTAGCTTGGATAATGCTGGGGCGAGGAGAAATACTTGCATATTTCAGTAGCATGTTAATCTCCACCAAGTCTTTCCCTGTCTTTAATGCTTTCTGCTCTGCTCTTTTTACAGTCTGGAACACTCTAAGGTGTGGAAAATACTGCAAGAAGTCTATTACAACAGATTTCTGACGTGGATAAGAAATGACGGAAATATGCTGATACTGGAGGAGCATAAAAGGACCAAGTAGGGTTTACAGAGAGCTACATTTTAAGCCACAGGGCAAATCAATTAATCCAAATCAAGGAAATCAAACAGTGCCCGCCCCATCTCCATTTAGGACTTAGTAAGTGTCCTAAGACTCTTGCTAGAGAAACAATCATTTACAAGATGAAGGGAATTCTACTGAAGAAAATAAGCCTCACGTTACTGATCCTGTCAAAATCAGCAACAACAGGCTCCACAAGGATACAGGGATATTAGGCACGCATTCAAACTGTTTAGGAATGCACACTAAAAATGTGCCCCCAGTTACTGGAAGAGAGTTCTGTTTCAGAGCACATGATTCACATGTCACTGCAACCCTCAGGCTCCAAGGAAAGGCGTTAAGATTATCTGCTGAGCAGCTAATCAGAGGAAACACAGAGAGCCAGTGAGGACCTAGGGAACAACAAGGGGTAGGAAACCCAGGAAGCTAAGTGGGAGCTCCCTGACGACTCCAGAGCCCAAGGTGGGAAACTTATCCAGACAGGGCAGTGGGGAAACTGTCTCCAGAACATCCTGCAGACTGAAAGGGGTTAATGCCTACAGGGATATAGGATGCAGTATGGAATGTGGGGGAAAAGAACATTTTTTGAACGAAGAAAAACTTATTATGGAATCTTTTACGAGGATTGCAGGAACGTGACTGAAGATGAGAAACTTTTTCTGGGACGTTTAGAGGAAGGACTGAAGGTGGAGAAAGGCAGGGATTCAAGGTGGACCAGAGAACACACAAACCTCAGGGGCCTACAGGTCCAGGTACCCGCAGCTCAGGCAGAGGAGGAAATCTAGGGCCAGTTACCAGATAGCTGGCCAGCTTAGACTGAGTGTCTGAAAACAGGTACTGGAACAACCTATACATTATGCATATGTATATATATGTATTGTACTGGTGGACCTCAGTCCTACTCAGCTGAAGAGGAAGACCAGGATTGAGCTGTCAGTGCTGTTCATGTTTGTGAAAGCTGTGTGTGTTCACGTGGGTGCTGGTGAAGGCACTGCGGGGGGTGTGTGTGCCTACTGGTGAAGGCACTGCGGGGGGTGTGTGTGCCTACTGGGAATAGGTGCTCAGCCGGGCTGGATGTGGGGACATGGAACTGCAGCAGCCTCACACCTCTGGGCCTGCTACAGGAGGAATTTCCCAGGGTCCAGAAGCCCACTGGAATCAGCTGCCTGTCACAAGAGTAGGCCTGTTTCCAAATTCAAGCTCTGCCTGCATTTGACCTTGGTTCTGAAAATGGAAACTCAGACCTGACCTCTAAAGCTAGAGGTACTTGGCCTCAGAATAAGTTCTTACCAAGCTGGTTCTTCATCCCCATGAGAACAGAGTTCATGTGAGCTTTGGATGCATAGAGTTTGCTTACAGCCTTTCGAGAGCGGATCAGTTCCTTTGCCAAGATCACACACACGTCTTTCTGACCCTTTTTGGCAGCATCCTTTATTGACCGCTTTACCTTCTCCTCTTCTCTCTGGATATCTGAAGTACAGAAAAAAACAGCAAATAGCAACAAACTGCTAAGGATTTGGAAGAGAAACTAGTCATTTGTTGGGGTGTATTTTCAATGCAAAGAATCATTTCTACTTGATTTCAGTTCCCCTCTGTTACTCAAATATCTTGTTCTAGGCTGATTTACATGTTAGCTGATTAATTCAAGCAAATATTAATAGAAAAATTCTCAGTACTAAACATCCAGCTCTATAATTTCCTTTGCAGTTAAGAGTACTGTAAAGGACTGTCCACGAATATCACTGCATGAAGCTGAGCTGACTAAGATGAATTCTTAAGAAGCAAAAAAGGTCCAGCAAGAACAAAACACTCTGAGATGACTACTTCACTTACAACTTCAGAGTAGCTTCCTGACTATTAAATTGGCCTGATATAAATATATATATAAAAACATACACACATATATACACACACAGTTTAAGACTACTGTACTGATTTGTTGCTTACAAGATTACCTTTTCCATGTTTATCACCAGACAGCCCCACTTCACCAGGAAACAACAAAATTGTCATGAGGAGTTTAAAACTAGTAGTCTCAGAAGACAGACAGGCATTTTACTAGCAAAAATAGTTACCTGTCAGGCTACATTCAAAGCTTAACCCATACGCCCACCTTCAAGTGAATTTGAGGGCTGTTGTAGCCAAAATTGTCCTCACTGCTTCTAAATCCCCGAAATGTGTTTTTCTGAAAAAATACATTCAGAAAGCTTGTAGAAGGCTGATCTCACAGAGGCTAGAAAGTTACAGATATACACTACCTTAAAAAAAAAAAAAGCATAACTATTTACATAGTGAATTTTTAAGGGTGCGTCCACAATTTTAAGAGTTACTTAGAACCACAGATTTGTTAATTACTGTCAAAAAAGCCTTCATCCTTGCAGACAGACTTAGTAATTCCACCCAGCAGGCATAACTCATTAAACCTCAACTGGATAACCAGCCAAGTCTATGCTCGTAATTAAGGTCTTGAGTTTATATTGCTCATACTTTAAGACACATGCATTAGGCATTCATATAAACTGGCACATTCAAATTTTAAGTTGGCTGGTGCCAAAGTTATAGATAATTTATCAGAAAAACTAGTATGCTCGTAAATTGTTAGATATAACTTAAAACAGCCTGTTCAAACTCTCCTGGTATCCAGCTTCATTCAACAGCTTTTTATAAGAGCATGCTGGAGCAGGAGTACTGAACTAGGCCTGTACAAAATGAGAACCAAACAGTTGGATTTGAAATATTACACACTAAACAGGCTTCCTTAAATAACGTAGGTTTCTCTAGCAAATCTGATGTGTTGACACATCTGCCTTGTCAGATAACGGTGGCTGTGTACAGTAGAAGCCAAGTACCTCAAAAAGCTCGGAATAAGAAACTCAGAAACAAGCAGGGGCTATATCAAACCCCTTCCTTTTCCAGACTCAGCAATAAATTTGCTACTGATGAAACATGGCTTTAAGTTAGTCTGTTAAAAAAAAAATAAAAAAAAAATCCTAAAGTAAATGAAGAATTCAGATAGTGAAGGTTAGGCACAGTTTCCTGTAAAGAGATGAACCACAAGAACAATTATTTCTAGCAAAGGCTTTGTTCAATTTTAGTTTTGTTTGAGTTTTGTTGATTTATACCAGACAGAAGTTACATACAAGCAAGAATCAAAAGTTGCCCTTTTATAAAAATAAAGGCATCAATGCACAGTTTTTGGCACAGCCTGACCTGGAGACTTCGACAGAGCTTCTCAAGTAAGAGTTAATGAACCCTGTACTCAAGATGAATCATTCTCTCAATATCATTCAATGGCCTCTTTATCCTAAAGGAATCTGCAGGACTGTAATCAGAAAAACACTCCTTGCTGCTTCACCACTAGTATCTGCAGAAATGTCACAAGCTTGAAAACATTTGTATGTCAGACATAGGAGTGAGCCAAGTCCCAGCATATTGGAACAGGTAAGAAACAGCTGAAGTGGTACAGCAGAAAACAGGAAGCACCAGTACTCCAGCAGTACTGAGGAATTATGACATTCACTTTCAGAGGCTAAAAACACCCACGAGTATTGTGTTACCACATCCAAACTAGTATAGTGTGGCCCTGTACTCAAGTGAATGCTTTCACTTGCATGATGAACTGCTGAATATGAGATTACGGGCACAAATATGCAAGAACAGTCAAATCCACCTTTGAAGGTCAACGCCAGCTATGCAGGTCTAGTGAGCCAAATCACTACACCAGTCCCTCTGCAGCACTACCAAGTATAACAGAGGCACAAAGCAGTCCAAAGCACCTGCGAGAGGGACTCGCAAGCTCAGTAAAGCACAGTTACTGTATTACTCCAACTACATTAACTCAAAAAATTCAATTCTGAAGTCACAAGGATACCTTTCATTTCTTTGAACCTTCCAAGCCCTCAAAAGCAACCTACACCAAACAGAAATCACTACAGCAGCAAGACTCCAACAACAGATGGTTTGAAACAGCATGTTGCTATATTGGTAACTGTGCTGGCTGGGCAAGCCAAGTGTTTGAGTGATCCAAGTCCACTCTGTTAGTCCCAGGTGGATCTGAGTGTTGCCGTATCAAGTCTCAAGCGGTGTTTCTCAGGGCTCAGTTTTGGGGCCAGCCTTGTTTAATATCTTTATTGATTGAGTGCATCCTCAGTAATTTCGCAGATGACACCAAACTAGGCGGGAGTGTTGATCTGCTTGAGGGTAGGAAGGCTCTGCAGAGAGATCTGGACAGACTGGATCAATGGGCTGAAGCCAACTGCATGAGGTTCAACAAGGCCAGGTGCCGGGTCCTGCACTTGGGTCACAACAACCCCAGGCAACGCTACAGGCTTGGGGAGGAGCGGCTGGAAAGCTGCCTGGCAGAAAAGGATCTGGGGGTCCTGGTGGACAGCCGGCTGAACATGAGCCAGCAGTGCGCCCAGGTAGCCAAGAAGGCCAACGGCATCTTGGCCTGTATCAAGAATAGTGTGGCCAGCAGGAGCAGGGAAGTGATCGTGCCCCCCGTACTCAGTGCTGGTGAGGCTGCAGCTTGAGTACTGTGTTCAGTTTTGGGTGCCACAGTATAGGAGGGACACTGAGGTGCTGGAGCGTGTCCAGAGAAGGGCAACAAAGCTGGTGAGGGGTCTGGAGAACATGTCTTATGAGGAGCGGCTGAAGGAATTAGGATTGTTTAGTCTGGAGAAGAGAAGGTTGAGGGCAGACCTTATTGCTCTCTACAACTACCTGAAAGGAGGTTGTAGTGAGATGGGCACTGGTCTCTTCTCTCAAGTAACTAGTAATAGGACAAGAGGAAATGGGTTCAAGGTGGACCAGGGGAGGTTTAGGCTGGACATTAGGAAAAATTTTTTCACTGAAAGAGTTATCAAGCATTGGAACAGGCTGCCCAGGGAGGTGGTTGCATCACCATCCCTAGATGTGTTTAAAAGTCGTGTAGATGTGGTGCTTAGAGACATGGTTTAGTGGTGGACCTGGTAGAGTAAGGTCAATGGTTGGACGAGATGATCTTAAAGGTCTTTTCCAACCTAAACATTTCTATGATTCTAAAACGCATCTAGTACAGTTTCCCCAGAGAAACTAAGACAGGTCCCAGCTCAGCCTCCTTACTCAAAGATTACAGCGATTTCCTGTGTAAATCTCAAATGAAATAATGAAGCATGGCAGAATCCAACTACAGTGGGTCATTTTTGGAAAAAANATTCTCTATTTCCCCATATTTATGAGTCCAAAAAAAAAAAAAAAAAAAAACAAACAACCAAACCTTTAGTGGCACATGGCTGTCATTCTTCAGCAGCAGCCTGCTAGCCTGCTAAGTGCCCAGCAGAGCTGTGTACTTCCACAGCTGACACTTGGCAAGATGTGAAATCCTAACACAATACAGGCATTAAAAAGATATTCTGTACTTTATCAGAATAGCAGATGATTGGTGGTTAGTCTAAGCTCTTACATGCTGAACTGCACGCCTTTGAACGTAAGACACTGAGTTACAACACAGAAGTGTTTAGAGCTGCTACAATAATTAGATTTATATCCACATCAAAATATCAGACTACCACATAACCCAATATCTATATAGACCATTAGAAGTATTATGGTATGCATAAAGTTGAGAGGAAACCAAAATTTCAGGAAACCATCAATAATGAACATGTAGGTAGTTTGCTCCCATGGAAGTTGTGACCTCTAAACCATATTTTGCTAGTAATATCAGTCATGTTTCAGTTGCTCTGTGCCCGATACAGCCACACAAAGTTCTTTGGAGAATGCAAATCAATTCACAAACATAACGAACACCATTGTACACTGGTTTTCCTGGAAGAGGCATAAACCCTGTCCTCATTTCACAGATGAGGACAAAGACAGACTTTGTACTGCACAGGCATCTCCCTCCAACCAACTCGTACAAATCTACAAGTGGGAGAATGTATGAACCCTGTCAGCTTACTCCAGAAGCACAGGGCTGGAGAGGAAAAGGGGAAGGGAGAGTGTGCTCCTTGAGGAGTCACTCAAAACAGGCATGTGCCTAACAACCAGATGCTGACACAAAATATCCTTTACCAGCACATCCCATGGACCAATCTTGAGGACAATGTAAGACAAAGGAAAAATAGAATGTAGCCCCAAACCTATTTTCAGATTCTGGGAACATGCGCAGAAGAGAGAGTAAGCAACTGAGCTAGCAGCAGTGTAATAATAAGCAATCCCTCTGCTTTTCAAGACCTCTTCAAAAGTGCAATGCCTATAATTTAATAGCAAAACTCCCACTGCGAAAAGCCTTTCCCCCTCCCCTCCTGTTCGTAATTTTCCTAAGCTGACAGCAAGCTACATTTGTTTAGCATGAGCACTTCATGCCAGTACATACCTGCCGAACTTTCTAGATCTGGAATTACGTACCGCAACGATACCCTATTCATTAAAACAATGTGGGTGAAATTCTGGATAATAAGTCTAATTCATCTTATCAAATGTGATTTAAGAGCATTATGTTCTACTGGAAGCATACAATATCCAGGTTCTTTTGAAAATTTTACTCGTAGAACTTTACAGTGGTGTCATTTTATAACACAGACTAAGTCTGGTCCCAGGATCACATTCGTCTTCCTTTATTCCAGATGTGATAGAGTATCCCAGGTTATTAGATTTCACAGCCTTCCCCAGTTAAAGCAAAAAAACTTGGAAGGCAGACAAGGAAAGGAAAAACAAAAAATGAGACATAAGTACAAACCTCTGATCTGTCTATCAATCACTCTCATTTCTTTCCTTATCTTCAAGGACCATTCATTGACCTTAAAAAGAGAAAGTGAGAGTTACTTGAAATTCCAACTTTATAACTATGCTTTTATACTTTCATATAACCATTCAATATCAAAAGAAGCACTTCAAAATGCAGAAGCTTTAAGTTATGCATGATGTTTAAATATTTCATTATTCAAATGAAAAAAAACCCATTGCGGAGATACCACCAATTATTGCACTCCTCTTAACATTCAGACAAGGAGTTAAGAAGGATGCGACTGGTGAATCGGAGACTGTCACTGCCTTGCTAACTTCCCACGTCACAGCGATGTTGCTGTGCAGAGGGAACTTGCCACGGGAGATTTCAGCATAAGGTAGAAGCTTTGGCATGGAATGACAGCATCAACAGTGCTACTACTTGTTTCAGTCAGAAAGAGTCCCAGGAAGTCTCCAAGCCAACCTCCTACTCAAAGTAGGACCAAGTTCAGAGTTCAGACAGGTTGTTCAGGGCCTCATCCATTGAGTTTTGATACTGTTTGAGGGCAGAGACTTCACAGCCGCTCTGGGCATTTGTTCCAGCACTTAATCACTCCTGTGGTGAAGACCTTTTCTCATGTCCAATTCAAAAATCTCCCCTGGCCACCTGTGGCTGTAGCCCCTTTCCTGTCACTGGGCACACCTGTAAAGTACCTGGCTCTGTCTTCACTACAACCCCACTGGAGGCAGTGAAAAGCTTTAGACCCTTGCCCCTTCTCTTCTCCAACCTAAAATGAGCCCAGTTCCCTCAGCCTCTCCTCCTGTGTCATGGGCTCCAGTCCTTCACCACCTTGATGGCCCTCTGCCACACTCTCCTCAGTTTGTTGATATCCTTCTTGAACTGGGTGCCCAAACTGGGACACTGTTTTGCAGATGTGGCCTCACTAATGCCAAATGTAGCAGAGTAAATGAACAACCATTTGCCTCAACATGATGATTACAGCTTGCTAATACAGCCCAGTTTGCCCTCATCACTGCCAAGACGCACTGCTAACTCACGTTTATTGTCCATGAGAAGCCCAGGTCCTTTCTGCAGAGATGCCCCCCATTCAGAACCAGGCTGCACATCCCTACGTGCAGGGACGGCCATCCCACATGTACAACCCTGCACTGCTCAACATCATGAGGTTCCTGCTGGCCCATTCCTCCTGCTTGCTCAGGTCTCTCTACACAGCAGCTCTGCCCCTCCAGCTTCTCTTCCCCTGCATTTGGTGGGGTTCAAATGCAGCCATCCCCTCTACAGCTTCCCTCCTGGGACTTGCCAAGCTCCCTCTGTTCCAGCAGTCCTGGCTCCCCCAACACGGGGTGCTGAAGGAGGAGGGGAGCACCACTTGCCCCAGCCACCTCTCTGGGGAAGTAGAGATATCAGACAGGCAACAGCTGCCAGATATCCAGCCAAGAATTGGAAGCATTTGTGATAAACAGAGAAGCAGAGAGGGGCTGTACAACATTAGAATCAAGAATCAGGAGATAATACTAGCATATGAACAGAGTGCCAGATGCTTGTGGAGCTCCAATGCAACTTTTATTATTAGCAGCACAGATTTTGCACAGTATCTAAAAAAAAAAAAAAAACCAACTCTTAAGTATTAAGATGATCCCTAGTTCATGGATCCACTTGCACACCGTATATGCCAATGCACTGGTCGCTCAAGAAGTCTAGTTGGCTGTATGAATAGTTTCATATGAAAATCACCCTGATTTTTATGTGATTTTTTAAATTCAAATAAAAAATTTCATCTACCTGAATAAGCTTTATAACAGAACTGTAAAAAGAGCACTCTTCAGTGCGCAAGCCCAGCAGAGCAAGACAGATTCTTAGACTTTTACCAATCTCAAAAGAAATGCTCTCAGTTGCGATGAACAATACCATATTTTAAGTACAGACAACGATCACCATTTGAGTTGCCCAAGCACAAAATCTTCTGCAAAAGAACTCCAAACCCAAAAGCCCTGCAGAGCTCTGTGCATACACATTATGGGTGTGCAGAAGTTTTGAAGGGGTTTCAGAAAGCTCCTGTACCTTTAGTTGAATCCTGTTTAATTACGGGAGCGGAGGGGAGGGGGGG
>VYXH01004586.1:109731-124932 GCA_013397275.1 Burhinus bistriatus | reverse complement strand
GTGGTGGTGGTGGTGGTGGTATGTGTGTGCTGCCTGTGCCCTCCACATGGGAAGAGACGAGCAGGTGGGCATACGCGGACGCCAGTTTTAGGGAGAATAAAGAGATAGGAAAGCCTGCTTTGAAGACACTAATGAACAGGTGTCGCTGTAATTATGGGAGACTTGTCGTTATCTGTGCGCTTCTTCACTCCTAGGGACTCTGAGTTGTTGGATTTTCTGACTATGCCATAATACAAATGATTTTAGGGATGATTGCCTTCTGGTTGTTGGTTGATTAGATTGTTGCCTGATGACATGTACCACCTTGGCTTAGGTCTTGGCCGTGGTAGTGACGCTGCTGCCCAGAGGGCAGGTATTTCTCTTCATATTTCAGCTCACAGCACCGTCGAGTTAAAACCTGAATTGCTACTGTTAGCCACGGTCCCAGTGGCCTCCTCCTCATTTACTGTAGAAACACTGACATCAGTGCTTACTGAAGATTGCTAGGTTGATTTTGCTGTATCTTTTGTCAGGTTGGGGGAAAATAATCACCTGAGCCTTTAAGAGATGTCAGGATGGCACATAGCAGTTTGTAAGCTCTCGGGAACAAAATCCTAGGCTTGAGCTTTTAAAAAGATTGGACTTAATGGGGAGTCTTAATTTCTCTCTTCCTTTTGTCATTTGATGATGTTCAGTTGCGTTTGCTGTTCCTCACTTTCTTTCAAGGCTCTGTCCTTAAAGAAGGGTCATCTCTGGCAAAGCCCAGGCTGATGTGAGGTGGAGTTGATCAGTGCTTTAAGGTGGCCTTAGGAGAACTAGGGGCTGCCCTGGTTTGTTCAGAGTAACGGTATGCCTTCACCTGGCAGAATCTGTCTTTTTATGAGTTAGATCCTCAAAGCAGAGGGCACTGATAGTGCTCAGTACATAATTGAATTGTCGTTAGTTTATATTTTATAGCATTTTACAAATTAATAAAAATATTGTGAGTTGGCTTCTCACCTCTATTTCTGCTGCAGCAATACGAAATGGAGAATTTACAATATTTAATTAATAAGATGTCTTTCTGACCTAAAAGTCAGTAGAGCTATTGGTTTGTTCCTTAAACAATAACAACTCTGTCTCCTCCAAATACTTACAAGAGGTATCGTTTATTTAATGTACCTCTTCTTCTGGTAGTAGGCTCAGTCTTTGGGCTGAGCTGGTTGGTGGGTGATTGATTAGGGCCTGGGGGCAACTGAGCACCCACCACCCTGACCCTGTGCTGTCAGTTTTGGGGTGTACAGGGCACTTGGATCAGCCACGGGGACAGGCTCTCCCAGCCTGGGATTATAGCAGGGGTGAGAAGAGCAGCGAGTAAGATTTCATTTCGTAGTTTGTAGCTCTGAGCATCCAGAAGGTTGGTGTTCTTTCTAGTGAAGGGGAATTTGAGGAATTTTTTTCTAGGATTTTAACTTAGTCACATTATGCTTTTTTTTTTTTTTTCCTCTTACTGTGTGAGGAGATTGAACTAAGAGAGCAGCAAACAGAACATTAAGCAGTTTCTTATGATGCTTTAAGTTAACTCCTCATACACCTAACAAATGTGAGGGATGGGATTCACCATGAAGTATGATCAGTGCATTAATCATTGCAATGGGGAAGTGTTGATACACTGATTGCAAGTGTAAGAAGGCAGCCTGGAGACATATGCATCGTCTTACGCTTCAGCTGCTCAAGCTTTGGTGTGGATCGTCATTTCCCAACCTGCTTTGGCTGAGCTTTCCTTGAGAAAGTTGGAAATGTTTGTGCTTCGTTGGTTGCTGTTCCTTGTAGTTCCTTCCGTGTGTTGCTGTCCTGGGGCTGCCACCTCCCCTCACAGGTGCTGCAGTGAGACCAAGCTAATAAACCCTGCTAGACTCATCTAACTCGGTCCAGAGCCATTGGAGTATCTTGCACTGCCTGTTGTTTTGTGCTCATTTTGTGTGCTAGTCCAGATCTGGCAAACTTCTTTTTTTCCTCCCTGCTCTGTATCTCAGCCTTGGTCATCTTGTCCTTTTAGAGCTGAGATACTTGCTCTGGCGTGTACTGCGTTCAAGGCTACGTGTGTGCTTTGCATTCATTAGGTTCCTTGGTGGTTTGTGATGTATGATCTTGGTCAGCACATCTAACAGTTAATTCCCGATCTGTTTGAAAACTACTGAATGTTTGGATTGAGGAGTAATAACCTGATGTAAAGAAGACCTGTGGGGAGCCTAATATTAAAATGAATAAGTTGTCATTCCTTGGACTTGGTATACTTGCATTAAATTAAAGTGGGGAAGTCTGGATTGTTCTGTTTAGCTTTATATCCAACAGGCACCTTAGTAGATGCCAACCCTGCCTGTACTTGCACAGAGCAGTGGCATCATTGGCAGAACTAGGGGTTCTTGTGGATTGGGGGGCAGGAGCATCCTGGTAGCGCAACCAGTGTTGACTTCTGTCCTCCTGTTGTTCCTCAGAGAAGGGAATAGCCAGAGGGTCTCTCTTCCTCTGTGATTCTGGGCTGCTGGAAAAGGTGGTGGTGATGACTTGAGGTGATCAGAGATATGTGTTACAGCTGTCTGCTCTGATTTTTGTTGTTAAATAATTCATTGTTCCTGCTGGCTGAAGGATCAGAAGTGAGGACGTTTGGTTTCCAGTAACTTTGGCATTAAACCCAATTTGAAATGAGTACAGCTTGGACACAGTTCAGGTCATTGCTAAAGAGAACAAAATACTATGGATCATTTGAATACGCTTCTAATACTTCTAATGGTATTAAGTATGTTCTGTACACTTCTAAGTTAAAAACCTCCCAAGAGAATATATTTAAAAGAGGGTATATGACTGTTCAGAGTAGTTTTTAAATGCCGGAAATATATTTGCTTTCATTTGAAAGTTCATGCCATTGTATCTGAGTTTTGTTTTTCCTGCCTTAGAATGTGCAGAGAAACCACCAGTGTTATGGGGATGCCCACGTTCCCTACCACAGGTCTGTGGCATCGGAGCTTAATCGCATTTCACATCAGCAACCCTGTTCATTGTGTGGATGAGTGTGCTGGTCATATTCCACCCAAAGGCAACTTCGCTCTGCTAACAGTTTGTTGGGTGTTTGAACAAGATCTTAATTAAACAGTCTATACCTATGTATTTGTATCACTTCACGTACATGGGTGTCACGGTGATGTAACATGGCACTAATCCTTATAAGGGCAGTAGTAAAATCCCAGGCACAGTAACTGAATCCTGAGTGAATTATTCCCCTTAAAGAAGATGCTAGGAAGGGAACGTGGGTCTGGTATAGCAATCCAGAGGAGGATACTCTTGTTCTCTTGGCTCTTAAGATCCTTGTTAATATGAAAGTACAGGCAAGATAGGTAGATACTTCATTAAAAAAAAAAAAAAGTGAATAAACTACCAACAGCAATCTAGAGTCTTGTTGACTAGCTTCCAGTGTCTTTCTGGATGGCAGGAAGATGTGGGTCTTGAATTCTTATGGTGGTGTTAGGAGCTAGCATGCCTGATGCGCAGTCTGGGAAGATGGGTACCTATTGCAGCTCAGCGTGCAGGTAAAAGTCCATTTTGTGGCAAGGATGATCCCTCAGTACTGTGCTTTCTCAGGGCATCATACCAGAGTGAGCTCTGCCTCCTGTAATGTGTGGTCCTGAGTTGCTCTGGGAGGAAGGAGCCTGGAGCAATTGTTCTGACAATAAGCTGTGGTGGTTGGGGTCTCTCGCCTCAGGCCATGACTCAGCTGCCCTTGTAAGCCTATTGCCCTAGGAAATTACCTTCTGCACCTGTGTGCTTGATACCTGACTGTAAAATTGCATGTAACTGCAGAAGGCTTTCTCAAGTACTGCCATGCTGGTGCATATCAAAAACCTGCTATTAGAAAATAATTAGAGCTATTAGATTCTTTTTTTTTAATTATTTTTCTGTGTATTACCTCTCTTGTTTCATTTTGACGTAGCGTTGCTTAAATTCTTGCTTATTAGCACCACATCTGGCTGTGCTGAAAGCAAATCTTGAGAAATGCCTGCTTTGTGGAAAATATTGATTGCAATTGTATGTTCTTTTCTAAATATGTGAAACACAGTCACTTCTATGAAGAGCTTGTATTTGTGCTTATGCACCCGTCCCCATGAGAAAACATTCAAATACATAGACTTCAAAATAGCTTGCAAAATAACTTAGAGAATATTTCAAATCTGTTTCCTTCCTGTTTTGATTCAAGTGGGGGGGCATTCTCCAGGGGCGCTGCCTCTGAGGAGAGTTTGTTTTGAGCATTATTATTTGCAAAGATAGGCAACTGTATATGCCTAGGAGGAGAGGATGGGGAGTGCTTCAGCTGAAGAACTGGGATGCAGTTGCAGGGGTGTAGGCAGTGTTCCTTCTTTGACAAAATAAAAGCTAAAGGGCCAGTGGGCTTGTGGACCCTAGAGCCAGACACAACTGAGGTACCAAACCAAACGTTTTTGAGCATGTAGGACACCTTAACTCAAATCTGTCCCTGGAGCCTTGCTGATAATGGCTGTAGCACTGATTTAGTATGCTTAGGTCACAGTGAAATGGGTCCTGTTCAGTGCAGATGGGCAATTAAGGAGGAAGTCTTGTGAGTGAGGTGGTACATCTGTGGATGTACTGGGGCCCTGTGCTAGAAGAACTGCAGCAGTGAGAGCACTGTGAGCTGTGTCAGGGTTTGTAAAATGAAGTGCTGTGGCTTGCCTTTGCTCTAAGTAACGATGCCAGCACTTCCTGAGGGACTCATCTGCAGTAGTCCATATCGTTTATCGCGCGTTACTTTCTTGAAGTGTTCTTTTGGTTCCTGAGCACGTGGGAAACAAGTGTGTACCATCTGGCCTGGTTAAGTCCTTCCATGATGCTGCTCAGCTGTAGAGATGACTCTTATGTAAATAGGAGTAGTCATAATTGTCAGGGGAGGTTATCTAAAAACATCAGGCGGCTTTATTTTGAAAAGCTGTCTCTTATGTGCCTTAGGCTGACGTCATGATCGGTGGGGTTAAGTAGTCATTAAGGAGACCTTGTGTTCATTTTCCATTTGTATGATCTATTGCTGATTGCTGTGATTGTGCAGTGAGAAAGTTTGATCAATTATTCAGCAAGGGCTTGAGTTTAATCTCTCTTGGGGCGCAGAAGACACTAACTCTACAAACTGGTGCAGTTAGTTGCTATTTAGGCACTGTCGTGGTTTGGGCCAGATTGGCCCAATCCGGTGGAACGACAGATGCTCTCTCTCTCTCTTGCTTCACTCTCGAAGGGAGGCAAGAGAGCGAGAGGAAAAGAGAGACTTAAGAGTTTAGAGAGAGCTAAACTACTTTAATGAAATATTAATAATAAGATAACAAAAAGAAAATAATGAAATAGATACAAAACCGTATCAAGCTCCCAGGATGACAATCACGTCACCAGCAGGCACCGGGGAAGTCCCAGACTGGACTCAGTGACGGACGGGAACTGGATTCCGGAACAGGATCAAAGGCAGATGCACAGACAAGGAGAGAAAGAGAGGAAAAGAGAGAGCGACCCTTTGATCCCTCAGCTTTTATACTGAGCATGAGGCAGATGGGATGGAATACCCTGTTGGTCAGTTTTGGGTCACCTGTCCTGTCCGCTCCTCCCCGCAGGTGTGACCCCTCTACGCTTTTCCGCTTCCGACCCTCCAACGGGGCAAGTAACAAAGTTGGCTGCCCTTGGGTGTTATAGCAACAAGTATAAGCAAGAGCCTCTCTGCATACCGTTCCTTCGCATCAACTGTAAACATGGGTCTTATCACTCTGAGAGTGAACGGTTTCTGCATAACATGCCGTTAATTTCAGCAGTTAGAAGAGGCCTAACTATAAAGTAAAGCCACTGAACAAAATTGGTCCTGTTTTACCTCAAACCAGGACAGGCACTCAGACTTTGCACTGACTGTTCTTCATGTAGTTTTGGGAGATGAATTCCCATTCAGAGGAGGATATAGTTATCAGCCATTTATCTGACATGTATGTACTCAACCTGTTGCAGCGGCTGCAAACAAATTGAATTAGACATGTTTTAATCAGTCATGGATACTCTGTTACCTGTGCTGTTTGGTGTGGACTTCTTTCTTTTTATGTGTTAGATAGACTGGTTTTGTGTGAAGGGCTAAATGAGTGGGTAAACAGTCGGTTAAAATTGCCAACGGCAATGTTATCCATCAGCAGTGTGACCAGCTGCAGGACTCGGTTAAAGCAATGAAAAGGGACCTTTGTGGCAGCCTTCTCAGTAGGTATGAGGAAGACAAGATGCCATTTCTGAAGTCCTGAGCAGAGCAGCTCATGGGAATCAAAATGGAATAGACTAAGAAGGGAGTTGAAAGAGTATGGGTAGATTGCAAAGAGCATACCCATATGGACATTGTACAAAAACTAGGATGCTTCCTCGCGTGAAACCCCAGAGCAACTTCTGAGACAAGAAGATGTCCTGATTTCAGGCCAAACAAAATTAGGAGCTCTGCTTTTAGCCGTGTTGAAGTTTCAGCTGATTCACAAGACGTATAGCAAGAGCACTGGAAAGGCATGCTAAGATCTAGTATGGATGGAAGGGTAAGCCTGGAGTGGAGGCAGAGCTGTGGATCATGAACAAAAAATAGAGGCTGAGACTGGAAGTAAGGTGGAAGGAGAAAAAGAAAGAATAGGTCTCCTAGGAAGCTCAGGGAGATGGGAAGGGTGTAGAGGACGGTGGGAAGATCATGCAAAGGAGCAGTTGGAGGTATGAAAGGAGGGTTGCATAAACCAAGAGAGGATATGATTTGAAGAACAAAGTGCATGATTGCATCAGAACCAACTGACGGGTTGAGGAGGATGTAGAGAGAGTGTTGGCTGAAGAAGGGGTATCGGAAGGGTATCATGGAGCTCACTCTCCACATGCAAACACAAAATTGCACTTACTCCTTCCTCTGTTTGTGGGACCACAACTGCATTGCATGCATGTGTGGAACAGCTGGGTGGCATCTTTTCATTAACATAGTCCTGATTTCTGGCTTGGAATAAATTGTATGATGCTCCCTGGTGAAAGCTCTCAGTGAGAGGAGCGCAGGGGGTCCAAGCGGCACTGGGGAAGGGTGAAGATGGAATGGGGCTGGTTTATTTTCTTTCTTAGGGTACTTCTCACCATTCTAACCCCTCTGTTTTGCACATACTTTTCATGTCTGTCTTGGCCCCATGCAGGAGGCATGGCTGGGACCTGTGTTGGGCATCAGTCCTTGCCCTGCTGCTGACTTCTTCAGAGACCATGGCATTTTGCTTCCCCTCCCTGCACCTGTTTCCCTTTGCTGTTTCTGTAGTGCTCTGTAATGAAATGTTATATGTAAGCTAGGTATTATTATTAACTTTATTATTATTATTGAGCTTTTGTGACGCAAACGTACAAGATACAGGGTGCCTCCAAGGAGTGAGGGGTCAGCCTTAATTAGCCTTCATTGGCTATGATAGGATTTGAAAGCGTCTGGGAACTTGCAGATAGTGCTTATTCCTACAGCTGGCAGACGTGTTTTCAGATGACTGTTATTTTAAAAAATACAGTTTTGCAGATACCAAAACTACTTATTTTGGGCAAAAAAAGAGTTTTCAAACACTTAGGCACTTCTTATGAAAATGTGGAAAATCAGTACATGGTTTACCTCTCAGAAGTGTCTAGAGAGCATATTCAGATAATGTACATAAATTAAAAAAAATTTTTCTAAATGTCTCCCATCATGTCGTCCTGAGAACAAAGTGCTTGTGCAGTTGAAACAAAAATGTTTGGTGACTGAGCCGAAACACAGTAATTTTTACACAGCCCTCTGTGGTATCTCACTGTGACTGAAAGAAAATAGCTTTCAAAGAGAATTTACTGCTCTTTAGTGTGATACTTTGTTTTCCTAAGCATTAGCTCTTCAAGGGGGGGGTGGATTCTGCAGATGGGGGGCATCTGCACACTGCTGATTCCTGCTGGTATTGTGAATTTGGTCAAAAGACAAGCATTTGAGCCACTTTTAAAAGATAATTATCAGGATCTTGCAGTTGTCTGCAGCAAGCAATTTGTAATAGATTTTTCTCTTTTTCAGTATTTAATTTTGCTCTGAGAGAGACAAGGAAGCGAGGCTTGCAGCAAAGAGTAGATCTCAGGAGCAGCTAGTCGAGGCCACAAGCCCTGCCAACAAACAGACCCAGGAGGAGACGGCAGCTCCTTCGCCTGGTCCATGAAGGTCTGTGGCTGCCTTGCCGGCACTCCCTTTCTGCAGTGTTTGTCTGGTTTGCTCATTGCAGGCTGTTCCAATAGTTTGTGCTGTTTAAGCTGCTGAAGTGAATAATTAATGAACTAATTAACACACAGCCCCGGTTCACGGACAGATGCATGTGTGCCTCAGGTATTTGTATGCCGGTGAGATGTGTGTGGCTTGCCTGGGAAGCAGAGAGAGGGCCAGTGTCCTGCCGTGCTCCGCACTGTCACATGGCTGGCTGAAAGAGATGGCAACATCCAAAGGGATTTTGCAGTGTTTGCTCTTCACCTCTGTTTTGTGATTTCAGGTGGGATTGCAGTTCCTGACGCCAAGATCTCTGGAGCTTTGCAGGGTCTATGTTTTGCTAAGATATGGTGACCGTTCCTCTTTAATGGACTATTTAAGAACCAAAACCACGACTAAGATACCTCATTGTCTGCGGTGTCTGTATGTTTGCTGCAGATACAATATACCTGCTTCCTTAGATCTGTGTCTCAAAGGCTTTAGTGGTGCTTCAGTGGTTTTAGACCAGGTGCTTTAGTGGTTTTGCAGTGAGTTGTCACTGAAGTTACTGGGTCAGTATTGTGTTTAACCTTTCTTGAGAGCTAACAGTGAACTAGACGCAGCCTCTCTTCGCCATCAGTATAAATTGCTGCTTGTGCATGGGATGTTTAGATGAGGTGTGCTTTGCAGTGCAGGAGGAAGTTAGGCACTGATGTTGCTGGCCTGATGGGTGGAGGCGAAAGGGTTTTTTCACAATTGGTTAACAAACTATCAGTACTAAGAGCCAGGGCAGTCATTGGTAGAAGACTCTGGCTAGTCATGCTCAAGAAACACGTGTTTTAATAAAAGTAAATGCAGGTAGAGAGTTCCCCTCCGGGAGAATATTATAATGTGGTTTCTCAAGTTCTGAGGTTATAAATTGGGGAAAAGCATGGGAATGAGTGTGTGTGTGGGGAAGAGAACAGATACTGAGCTGAACAGAGGCCTTTGGAGAAAACAGATACTTGCTTCTGCCAGCAAAGATCTCCTTCAGTGAAATTAGAGTGAGGGTCCTGCCTATAGGCTGGGGTAAGGTTTGTGTGGTTATAAATGTGGTTTTCCATAATATCTTTAAATGCATCTCCAAACAAAGTAACTACGTTGTTTAATGCTTGAGTTGTAGTAGATAAATTAAAAAATTCACTTGGCCCAATTTCTGAGAATTATTTCAGAGGACTCACAGTCATGAGACTTTCCATCCCTGAGGACAGGACAAGCCTTAGAATTGGGAAGTGGGATTCTCTGGCAACACAAAACGTCCCAGGAAAGTTCAAAAATACCCACACAGTAGCAAAGCCACTGCTTGAGTCAATTTGGGAGATATTAGTGCAGGACTTCTGTTTGAAGGAGGCTTGTCTTTCTATGACAAGCGCTAGCTGGAATATTTTTGCATGTGTCAGAACTGTGGGTTAGAGTATCTGGATCTCAGGAGTTTCCAGTGAATTTCTGAGAAGATGTAGTGACTTTCCTATGTTGAGGCTGGGTTGGGTTTTTTTATTTGTTTGTGTTTGGGTGGGGATTTTTTTGGTACTCTTTTGTACTGGACAAAATGAGCCTAAAAATTTTTATCAAACAATGGCAGAGGGAGATGAAACACTGTCTGTTCTATAGTGCATATTTCTTCTTTCATTTCCTAGTGACTCTTTGGAACCAACATTTTCTATCAATAACTTTTGTTGAAAATACTTAAGAAGCTTTGTTATTTGAAGCCTGTTTTGCATAACATGCTATGGTTATGCTTTGTGCTTAAAAACTTTGAGTCAGCCCTGAAAAGCAACACAATCACCATAAAAATCACACACAGAATGTTTGATGTGTGGGAGGTTTTTTGTCCTCTTTCTTGTTTTGCAGCAGTTGAAATCCTCTGAGTTTCTTGCCAGAGGAGCAGATGAAAGGAAAGAAGGCGTTTTTCTAGTCCCTGTGGCAATGAAAAAAGTTATTTGTTATAGCAGTTGAGATTGTCACCTCATAATTTGCTTCAGGATCCACGTGTTTAGGTAAAATACGTATTATTGTTCGATGAAGGGTTAGATTTTAGTTGGTGAAGTTGTGATAGTTGCATTTAAACAGTCCTTTAAAAAAATGTGCATGCTCCATGAAGCATGGGTAGTTACAAGTTATTTTATTTTCCAGTTGCAAAAATGACTTTAGAAGTTCTATACCTTTGACCCTGCAATTATATTTATCGGCCATGATGTGGGTGATACAGCTGTGCAGGGACCTCTGCTGAGAAATGAGTCCAAGTGGTTCTGTTGCTGTACTTCAAAGTAAATGCTTGTTAAGGTTTTACTGAACCTGTAATAGGTGAGATGTACAAACGCTCACAGCATTTTGTAGCAGCGCTTTGGGCTTTGTTCTGAAGTTTGAATTACTTGGTTTGTTACCTGCATTTCAATGTAAAATTAATAAACATTTCCCCCTTAACTTGGATTTTATATGGCTGTATATGGTGTATCAAAGGCTTTTCAATGGAAGCAGAGTGCATTTCATGATGCTGAAATCAGAAGACAGCCCGTAAACAAATTAAGGTGTACTCCTATTGCCATAATTTATGTTGGGAAGTTCTGCCATGTTTTTAAAGGTAGTTCATGATGAGGGATCTGACAGCCTGCAGGCTTTTCTATCTATAGTATTCATGATGCTGTGTATCAAGGATGGTCAACCTACCTGGCTCTAAAAGCCACGTTTTCATGCAGCCGAGAGCCATATGATGTGTACCTAATGTCATGGAGAGCCATAGTAAGAGAAACTTCATGGGTGGGAAAATACAGTGATCTCACTGCTCAGTTACAGAGTCTTGACTGTTTATACCTGATGATCCTCTTATTTTAGCCCAAATACTGGCAACCTCCCGCCTTTTTGATTATCCAGGAACCTTATGGCTGGTTGCATGACCTGATCTGTCTAAAATGACAAAATCCTCCAAAATGACCAGAGTTGTAATTTAGTAAAGACAAATGGAAAGTGCTACCCTGAAGGAGGAGTCCTCAAACTGATGGTTGTACTGGCTATGCTGACACAACTCAGCGTGTCCCGGTTTGGTGCTGCTCATGGATTTCCTCTTTATCACTGAGGCATGCTATAGTATGTACTGTGAAGGTCAGGAGGGGCAGATGAGGCAGGAGCTGTTCCCTGCCACTCTGAAAATTGGTTTAGGTGTGTCTGAATGATAACCTTCAGAACCTGGGAGGAGGTCATGGTGACAGTGTTGCCGTGTGCTCTAAAACCATGACCCAGGCCTCCCAAGCCTGTAAGCTAATGTTGAAAAATCAGTAGTTTCAAGTCTCAAAAAGAGCAAGTGTCCTGACTGACTCTGTGACCTTTAGTCTGCCTACCTCTGGTCTTCAGATATTTCTTCTGCAAACGTGAGCTAGGAACAAAAATATAAACCAAAGCTGAGTTTCTCTTTTGTGATGACATGGTTCCAAGTGTTACAGAGTTAAGAAAAACAGCAAATAACTTAAATCTGATAGCAACTCTGGCAACAGAGCTGCAGGTCCCCCTTTTAGGGGAAAAGGAGTGGATTAAAGGTTTCCCAATAGGCAATGTTGGGGGGGAGGAGTGATTCTTGTGGGCACATTAGTTTTCAGTGCTTCCTCAGCAAGAACTGTGTAGGACACATATTCACGTATTTGCCCTGCTGAAGGCACAAGGACAGACCTCCAGAGCTATTCTTCTACCCATTTGCTTTCCTGTTGCTTTCTTGCCTCTTCCTGGTTCAGTTCTTTACTCTCCTGGTCTTTCCCTGTCTCCTGCCTGGCAGAGGGACACCATCAGAGCTTCTGCTGTTGCCTTGGTTTGTGTTTTGTTCTCGCTTGAAACCAGCGGAAGGAGAGCCATGTAGAGCTGGCCCCTTGAATAGGAGAAGGAGCAGTAGCTCATATGGTGTTGCTCAGCAGCCCTTGCCTGCCGGGAGTCACTGGGCATCATTTGTGAGCGTCCCTTGCTGAAACCAGTAGATGAGTTGTAGGCAGTCTGGGACTTCTGGAGTTCATTTGGAGCATTAAACACATGACTAGATGGTTCCAGAGTTGGGGCAATGGAAAATTAGGAGTTGTGCTTGGCTTACTAGCTCATGAGTTGGTGATGCTGGAGGAACGTTTCCTTCCTGGACACTGCAGCAAGATCACTGATGAGCTCTTGTCAGACCATAAACAGAATAGTCACATAGATACAGTGGTCAGCCAAGTGTCTCCATGGGAAACCCTACAGCCAGTAGCCTGAGTGTGAATCACTTTGTCAGTCGATATGAAATGCGGAGCAGCACACTATGGAGATGTGCTCCTTTCTGAGACTGGAAAGAGGAGCTTTCAGGCTCCTGAATTATTGCCAGCAGTTAGCTTCAGCAACCGCTGTAGCACGAGCAAGAAGTCAAGATTGCCTTGTGTCACGTAACTCTCTCGCTAATGCATGATGGAGTTGCACTCCTTTGGCATTTCTCTTTGGTCCATTAAGCATTTAAATGGAGCAGCTTCAGCAGGGTGTACAGAGAGTTACTATGCTCCAAGAGGACCCCACAGGTGAGGGCAGTCTGGATGCTGGGGTTCAGATCCTTCTTGGCAAACCCAGAACTTCCACTCAGGGCTGGCCTGTCTTGTAGCCATAGCCATGCAACTGCTGGAGGAAAGGGGCTGTCCATGGAATCTTAGACAGTGCTTCAGCTCTTTGGTAACAGATCAGCTCATCAGGAAACGTAGGCAGAAGTTTCTGTGTTATGGTTATGGGAAGGATTAGGTGTGAGGGAGTTCTGCTGATTTGGTTAATGCTGTCACAGTTTCTGTGAGCAGGTGGGTGCCGGGTGAATTTTAATGCAAAAAATGTCAGATCCCCTAGGATTAGGTGTCAACTGACTGATGATTTTGAGGATTGCAGTTTTGAATTTGATACCTAAAAATAGCAATTGCGTGGGACTTTGTCACTGACTTCCTTTCAGAATCAACCCTTTTTTGAGAACTTTAACTTCAGGGTTCTCTTGGCATTCAAATCTAGTATGTAAATATTCATTCACCAAATCTCACTCTTTTGCACTGTAACCCCTATAGCATATACAGTGTAGCTTCAGCTAATGGAATGACAATAGGTTACATGATGCATAGCAGGGTGAGGAGTGTAAGGCCTAAACTGCACATGGCTAGCAACATGTTTGTACTGTGATAATCACAAGGTAGCAGCTGTCTTGCCCTCTCTTTTTAATTTTCTTTTTGAAACCCACTCCACTTGTCTTATAATTACTTGGGCTCATCATGAAGGTAAAAATAGCTTCTCTATTTAAAGAGAACAGATGGTTTTTCTAATGGTTTTTCCTTAACATTGAATGAATCGTGGTTGAGTCAGAAACTGCCAGCCCAGAAACATATGTTTTCATTAGAGAAATAATTGATTAGGTTAATTGAGTATGATTCAATATGATGTACATTTGGCCAACTTAAAAGCTTTCCAACTTTATCTTGGACGGAGATAACAGTATCTTAGTGTTTGCAGTTTGCTCAGTAGTTTCCAAAAACATTGCCTAAAGGGTAACAAAACATTGAGGGGACACTACTGAATTTGCAGAGGGAATATAATGTTTTGTAAANCATTTTTTTTAGAAAAATGCAAACAGGTAATGTATATTTAAGTCATGTCCAGATATAAAACTAGCAATGGTTTAATTATGGTAATGTTGCATCACAATATGTTAAGCACACACCTGTATGTCATTGCGATGGGTCCGAGAACAGATGTGAGACTCAGTGTGAGATAAAACCAACATGAAGGTGTGTGGTAGGCATCTGAGCTCCTATTACAGTTATTGGAGATCTAGCTGGGGCAGTCCATGAAGCTGGAGAGTGGTTCAGCTCACTTTGAAGTAGACTCATCATGAGTGGTGCTCTCGGTACCCAGCGCTGTACTGAGTGGCAATCCACTGACTGTGATGGGAGCTGGGATGCCCAGTCCACACCTACCTGCAGGATACTGAGTTTTGGTGTCTTCCTTTTGAACTGAGGTTCACCCTTGCCGTCACATCCACGTAGCAGCTGTGTGCCTGTAGTTCCTTGTCTGCTGGAAAGACAAAATTCAGCATGTCCAGATATTCCTGAGGACAGAGGGGCAGGGAAGGGGGCGCAGGTGAAGATGGATAAGCCAAAAGAACATAACACTTTCAGAAGGATTGGGAAGCATTTAAAACAGGACCTTCTTCTAGTGATGCTTCATCTGGAGGTAAGAGAGAGAGAGCCTGGAGAAAGCAAGACTGTCCCTTGATCGAGGAGGATTTGGCTAGAGATCATGGGCCCTGATGGGATGCACCCATGAGTGTTGAGGGAGCTGGCAGATGCTATTGCAAAGCCGCTCTCCATCATCTTTGAAAGGTCATGGAGAACAGGAGAGGTGCCTGAGGACTGGAGGAAAGCTAACGTCACTCCAGTCTTCAAAAAGGGCAGGGAGGAGGACCTGGGAAACTACAGGCCAGTCAGCCTCACCTCCATCCCTGGAAAGGTGATAGAACACCTCATCCTGGATGTCATCTCTAAGCATGTAGAGGAAAAGGTGGTTATCGGGAGTGGTCAACATGGATTCACTAAGGGAAAATCACGCTTGACCAATCTGATAGCCTTCTGTGATGGCATGACTGGCTGGGTGGATGAGGGGAGAGCAGTGGATGCTGTCTACCTCAACTTCAGCAAGGCTTTTGACAGTCTCCCATAATATTGTCATAGGTAAGCTTAGGAAGCGTGGCTTAGATGAGTGGACAGTGAGGTGGATTGAGAGCTGGCTGAATGGCAGAGCTCAGAGGGTTGTGATCAGTGGCGCAGAGTCCAGTTGGAGGCCCGTAACTAGTGGTGTTCCCCAGGGGTCAGTACTGGGTCCAGTCCTGTTCAACATATTCATCAATGACCTGGATGAGGGGACAGGGTGTACCCTCAGCAAGTTTGCTGTTGACACAAAACTGGGAGGGG
>VYXH01004586.1:48721-109361 GCA_013397275.1 Burhinus bistriatus | reverse complement strand
GGTTTTGTATATATTTCATTATTTTCTTTTTATTATTTTATCATTAATATTTCGTTAAAGTTGTTTAGTTCCTTCTAAATTCTTAAGTCTCTCTTTTCCTCTCTCTCTCTTGCCTCCCTTCGGGAGTGGAGCAAGAGGGAGCGAGCATCTGTTGTTCCACTGGATTGGGTCAATCTGGCCCAAACCATGACAATCTCTTAGAAGAAAAGGATGAGAGACGTGGGTCTGTTTAGCCTGGAGAAGGAAAAACTGAGAGGGGATCTCATCAATGCTTATGAATATCTAAAGGGCGGTTGTCAAGAGGATGGGGCCAGACTCTTTTCAGTGGTGCCCAGTGACAGGACATGGGGCAATGGGCACAAACTGGAACACAGGAAATTCCATCTGAACATGAGGAAAAACTTCTTTACTTTGAGTGTGACAGAGCACTGAAACAGAGTGCCCAGATAGCTTGTAGAGTCTCCTTCTCTGGAGATGTTCAAAACTCACCTGGATGCATTCCTGTCCAACCTGCTGTAGTTGAACCTGCTTTGGCAGGGGAGTTGGACTAGATGATCCCAGAGGTCCCTTCCAACCCCCACTATTTTGTGATTCTGTAATTCATTTCCTTTGGCTTTATAAGACTTAATTTAAACTCTAAGCTCTTTGATAAGGGGTCCTGACAGTCCTGGTTTTGTAATTCACAGCATGTCTTTTAGCAACTGGGCAGTCTTTCTTTTTTTTTTTTTCTTTTTCCCTAGAGATCCTTACTCCTGCTCCCTTTCTCCCATTCATGAGGCTTAGGACTTCTTTTCCAGAGCTGAATTCGCTATTACTGCTGTGATGCGGAGAAGATCAGCAGGTCAGCTGTCAATGGACAGCAGGAGGCTGGCTCAGCCATGTCCCTGTGTCCTTTCCAGGGTACTTTGTGTGTGTGTATCTTCAGGCATATATCTATTATGTATTTGAAATGAATCGGGTCCTACAGCATTTGTGCAATTAGATATGGATGGTGACAAATCAAACAAAATGCGTTCTGTCCTTATTTCATCTCCTTTTTGTTACTTCTTTAGGCTCCAAGTGATTTTTAGGGTGTAAGCCATCTCTTACTGGGAGCTTGTCAGGGAATCCTGATACCAGCTACAGCCTTTGAGCACTGTTCAAGTATGAAGAATATATTTGTGTATTTCAAACCGGAAACACAGACGTCACCTGTTGGGATCATATATGGGCTGCTTAGATGCATAACTAGTAGGGGCGAAGCAAGAGGTCTGAAATGATGTGTAGAAGATGCTCTACCAATCCCAGTGCAGAAGGACGAAATGTATCCAGACCACCTCCTGCTACAAGGGTGATGCAAATGAGTGCACGTGGTTGTTAGGACATGGTATCAGTGGAAGATACTTGATGTAGTTTTGATGTGCTAGGGTTAAGGTATGTTTTGTCCTCTCCTTGCCAGCTTATGAAAGAAAAAAGTTGATGGTGGTTAGCTGCATGCAGATGGATATATACATATAGTAGTGAGCTGTGTTGGGGAATCTTTCATTATGAATTTGAGAGAAAGGAACTGAAACTAATTTAAAATCAAAACAAAGCACTAATAGGAGCAATACTCATCTTTCTGTAGCACTGCACAGAATTTGAATGCAGCAGGTCTGACTGCCGCAATTTTCTATCTTGGAAGGAGCCAGGTAGATTCTTCATCCTGTGGTCTGAGTTACAAGAATAGTGTGAAGGGAACAAGTAAGAAAAAAATACAGTGTTTGTTTTTACCTTTGTTAGCATCTTTATTTCTGTAGGCCATAGAGATACTGATATTTAAAGTCCTTCCTAAAATGCAATGCCTTATTTTATAGATATGCCTTTCTAAATAGAGGTGTGTGTGTGGGGATGATATTGTCCAAAATAACACTGAGAGCTACTTGAAGAGTCTGAATCTTCGGTCTTATCTTAATTATTGGCCGTGCTTCATATTTGGGAGACAGTACTCCCCTCTGTGATGTCTTTAGAGCCAAGTTTGTAAGAGTCTGCATCTAGATGCTGGAATGATAAAGTGACAGAGACTCTAGAGGGCAGTGCAGCATCCCTGTGACATGAGTACCTCCAAGGTTTTTTCATAACAATCTTACTATGCTGGATGATTGCTTAAAATAGTTAGAAATAATATAGAATTAAATAAAAGTTCTTGTCATTTTTATTTCACGGGAAGTTTTAAGGAAAATTTTTATACCAAGAAGGCTTGACACTCTTTTTAGATGAACTTGGAGCATTAGACTGGCTGTACTCATTTTGAAAAGGTTTTAATCTCTTTAAAAAGCTTGTAGGATATTTGTATATGATTTAAGGAAACAAAAAACCAAAACTCATCCTTCCTGCGCATCTAGCAGAGGCGACAAAAGAACTATTTGTTTTCAGATTGCTTTCCCTCTCCTCCAGGACAGTCTCCTCATGTAACATATCCTTTGACTGGAGGTGCTGTCTGTTTTTCTTGTAGAGAAGTAAATCAATAAATCATCATGTCAGCAGAGCACAGCTTGAAGTGAAATTTCCCTGTGCTGGAAGGTTTCGAATTAATTTTAGGTGGGAGCTCAGATGTGCCATACACACATGACTACAGATAATATTACAAGGCTGCATTCAAACTGACAGGGTGTTGATTCAGTATGTCAAGCTGCTCTTAAGGATGTTGAGCCACAACCTAGAGGCTGCTTATGCTGTCAGAAGGGGTCGGTAGCTCCTTGCTACCCAACAAACAGTTTGTGTGCAGCTGGCTGATTGTCTAACAAACGTTTGGCATGGATCTTTGCTTTATGAGAGAGTTCACATCTCCAGCCTGTCACCTTATATGTCTCTGCAAAGTGAAGCAAAATCCAGACCTTGCAGCACACGAGACCTGCGGAGCCTGTTGTCCTCTGAGTGCTAGCTTACTGCGAGTTAAATTGGGGAAGCACACTCAGATGCCTCCACTTCTCTTTGGAAAGGTGTACGTGCGTGTGTGCACACATGCACACACTTATCTCAAAGGATGTTTTGGAAGGCATGCTTGGCTTACATGACCCTCTTCCCCTAATAGCTCTGAAGCAAATAATAGGCACGTATGGTAACATCTGCTGTTTTATAGCCATCAGCAAGGGTTGTTGCTTTGTCTTCACTGCCCTTCCGGAGGTGCCATAGGCTGCCTTGCACTGCAGGCATGTGCAGCACCTGCACGCTGCTCACGCAGGTGCACGTACTGTGGATGTGTGGAGAGTCAGGGCATCGTTCATGGTGCAGGTACCTTCAGTCACGGGCACTGAAGAGTCTGCTGAAATCCAACAGACGGGTGCTTGAGCAAGGATCGTGCTACCAACATTGCTCTGTAAGTCAGTGGGTGATAGATTTCCATTAACTTTCACAGTAACAATACTTCTTCCAAATGAAAATTGACTGCTTTTCACAGTAGGGAAGAGAAGATTATCCCAAATAGTTGCTCTAGGTGCATGCAGAAATCTGTGTGTGGACTCAGCATTAAACAACTGACTCTCCTTTGCCATACGTTATTTCTGTTTAGGGACTCTTTCTTCCAATAATGTAATGAAATACAGCTGCTACCTTATATACGTTATGGATATTACATAGTGTACTTTCCTGTGCAAAGTGTTTTTAACTCTCTGATACTTTTGAAATACATATTTGTTTGTTTGTTTTCTAAGTAGAGTGCACCTTGTTCATCTGTGCAAATTAGAGATGATGATAGGAAAAGGAGAGCTATGGGTAAAAGAGACAGGACTTTACATCACGGAGCTGAAAAATAAGATGCAATGTGCTTTAATTTCAACTTGAGTAAAGGAAAATTGCTTATACGTACTTCCAGAATAATAATTTTTAAAAGTATTTTTTTCCCTCTCACTTCTATCTGCTTGCTTTATTTTCTTCAGTTCTGCCTTTAAAGAAAAGGTATATGAGACCTATAAATGCCACACTTCTGCCATGTCTTATTTCTCTTGTTGCAGCAATACCTATCCAACCTCTCTCCAGTCTTTGGAAGCTACTAGTAGCCTAACGCTGAAGACAACATCTTGCTGCAAAAGGGGGCTGTTACAGTGGAGGGACCACAGACTATTTAAGGGAACTCTCCTGCTCCTCTGCCCTTGTCCTGGTTTGAGGTAAAAGAGGACCGATTTTGTTCAGTAACTTTACTTTTTAGCTAGGCCTCTTTTAACTGCTGAAATTACCAGCATGTTGTGCAGAAACTGTTTGCTCTCAGAGTGATAAGACCCATGTTTATAGTTGATGCCAAGGATTGGGATGCAGAGAGGCTCTTGCTTATACTTACTGCTATAACAGCCAAGGCCGGCTAACGTTGTTATTTGCCCCGTTGAAGGGTCGGAAGCGGAAAAGCATAAGGGGTCACCCCTGCGGGGAGGAGAGGACAGGACAAGTGACCCCAAACTGACCCACAGGGTATTCCATCCCATCTGCCTCATGCTCAGTAGAAAAGCTGAGGGATCAAAGGGTCAGCCCTCTTTCTTCAATGGCCGGCATCCAAGGAGGACTCTGCCTGTTCGTCTGCCTTGGATCCAATCCTCAATCCAGATCTGGAATCCAGTTCCCGTCTGTCACTGAGTCCAGTCTGGGACTTCCCCAGCGCCTGTTGGTGACGTGATTGTCATCCTGGGAGCTTGATACAGTTTTGTATATATTTCATTCTTTTCTTTTATTTTATTATTAATATTTCATTAAAGTAGTGTAGTTTGTTCTAAACTCGTAAGTCTCTTTTTTTTCCTCTCTCTCCTGCCTCCGTTCGAAGTGGGGCAGGAGAGAGAGCATCTGTTGTTCCGCCTGATTGGGCCAATCCAGCCCAAACCACGACAGCCCTCCACAGGGCCATGCAGTGTCAACAGAGAGTGGCCAGAGCAGAAGACATGTTTCCAGCCACTGTATGATGTGGCTCAGGTCCTCAGCTGCCGTCTGTGAAGTGCAGGAGTGTCCTGCCTACCTCTTGCAGGGAAGATGCTGTAGTTGGGAAGGATGGTTGCAGACGGATGGCTGAACAGCACAGTGATACCAAGGATGTGTTGTGCTGCAGAGAGCACAATGAAGGTACCTGTGCTTTGTCAGTGTACATGCAACATGGTTACATTTTTGTTTGATATGCTCTCTTCCAGACCACTGCAAATGCACTTCCTTCTTTCATTTTCTTCCCCTCAGATGTTGTCCTTGGCCTTCTCTGAGCTTGGCGGACTTTCCCCGTTAGGTTTCCTTCCTTCAAATTCCGGGTCTGCCTAGCCTGGAGTCAGGGGCAGGTATTGCAACAGAGCAGGTATGCATCAGTCTGATTGATTTCCCCCCCAGGAAGTGCAGAGCGTTTTTAAGGGCTGGTGGTGGGGCTGGTTTGTTCAGCTGGCCAGGGGAATGGAACAAACCGTCTGTCAGACCACCCTGTTTTTCAGACATTGAAATGCAGCATTCGCTAGTAGGACACCTATTTGTAAGAGTCTCTTTGAATCTGATTGACTACTGCATGGTGAATGTTACATAGGGGTTACATAGAGATCGCTGTTAATTTATGTTTGTACCAATTAATTTCCCTGTTTTCTAATTAACGAAGGTGTGACTCTAAAGTGGATTAACAGAATGATGCCAAATCCCTGTGTACACATTCTCTCTGTGAATGAGGGTTATTATTTGCTCTGTGGTTTAAAACAGAGCCACATGTGCTGTCTTAGTTGATTTACATTAAAGAGTATGAAGTCAGCATAATTTTACACTGTTATTATTTAAGACTGCTTTGATTTTTAAGGAAGCGAGATAGCCAAAGGGCTTAATGCCATTGAACTGATATGCTGCAAATTCTTGTCTTTAGCATTTCTATTTTGTGCATGTCTCTGCCAGCCCCTTTAAAATAAGGGACCTCTAGTCCTGCTTCTACCCTCCGTATGTGCTTGGCATTCTCACACTATTCCTTTGCCTGATGCTCCAGGTGTTCAGAAGCTGTTGAATAACAGAGGGGGAAAAAACCCCATTTTTTTCCTATAATTTGAGTATCAAAGTGCAGTTGTCAGTTTTTAAACACAGTGGGGCTTTTTATTGCTGTTTTTCCCCAAGTGGTTTGGTCTCCTGTTAATGGGGACCAATCTGCAGTGAACTTGGCTGCGTTCTGCCTGTTTTGACAACAAAAGATAAAAAACCCAATTCCCTCTAATGAAAACTTAAAAAACTTAAAATAGATTCAGTATAAGCAGTTTGGCTATGAATGAATAAATCTCCCATGCAGTGCCTGGAACTTGTAGCTACTGGACACACAAGAAGTTAATTTTTCTACTAATGAGAGATACTTCTGCCTCACTCAGCTGAGTCTGTCGGGATCTTAAAGAATTAAGCAGGATGAATCTGGGCCCTAAAGATTCCGCTGATGTCCCTGCTTTTGTAATTCTTGCTCTTGCAACCAGCAGAGAGAATGATGACCATTGGGTGTTTAATATTCTCTCTCTTTATATACTCTTATTAAAGGTGTGCTCATGGCTTACAGGCTGGATCTAATAGAATCATCACGACTTGTTGACTTCACTGGAATTAGCCTTCTACACTGGAAGATATTACCAAGGTTTTAAAATGAAATGCAGTTCTCTTGAGCTAGTTGTGAAGGCTGTTCCTCACCTGCTGGGGCTACAGGCATGTGTCAACTTCAGATAAGATCTGGAAAAACGCTGGGAATGGAAAGGCTAAGTGGACAGCAGTGTTAGGGAAGGTACAGCACTCTCCTATATGTGCTTATTCGACACACTTGTTCCTCAAATATTGCTGACTGTTTTGGTGCTGGGTGAAACACTTTCCTGTCTAATATGTGAGAAAGCAAGCATCAAGTCGTATGATGGGAGGGCACATCCATGTGTCAGTCATAGTGTGGCAAGAAACCTCGTTTCATTGCTGAGCTGGTGACATGGGAGAGAGAAAGTGTGATGCTGAGGCTGGGGAGACTGCACCTCCTGAGAGGTCCCTTAATGGTGGATCCTTTCCGGAGAGCACAGGCTCATCGATGCTTTGCTAGAAAGGTGTGAATTGCTGCTGCTAGAAGAAGAAGGTGCAAGACAGGGACTGGTGGGCGAGTCATGAACATAAACCACTCAGAGACTTGACAAGTCTGTTGTAGTTTTGCCAAGATAAAAGAGCTGTTTCCTGGCTCATCCCATGAACCTGTCTTGCCAGTAACAGGGAGTGGGGGAGCCATCCAAGATTGCTCTGTGTTTCTGTGCCCAGTGTTCTGATTGCATCCAGGAAGGATGCAGCATCATCCAATAGAAGAAAAGTAGGGTGGCCAAGTGAAAAGGGATCATGGCGTGCCTAGACAATTACTATAACAGGAGCTTGCAGGTGCTTCAGCATGTGTCTGCCTTGGAGTTTAAATGTAATCGTTACTAGCTCGGTGTGTGGGAGTGGGAAGAGACAGAAGGACCAGCCTGGCACACTGGCAGAGGACTGATGCAGGGCCCATCCGTGAAGCACTGGCAAACACGGGGAGATATTGAAGATTTCCAGTCTGCCCCTGGGGCTGTGGAGGGAAGCATGACTGCAGTGGTTAGAAGAAAGATCTGTCTAGCCAGCATCTTGTCTCTGACAGCAAGCGTTGTCTGGTTGGAGCACAGGAGCGGGACTGACATAAGAGCTGCTTCTGTTTTCATCATTTCTCCCAGCTTTCACAAATTGCAGTTCAGGTTCTCCCCGAGCCAGGGATGGCTGTCTCTGCTGCAAGTTCCCGCCGTGTTGCTTCACCAGGTTGCAGAGATGCAAACTTCAGGCAGGCAAGGTTACACTGCTTTCCTGTAAATGGCAGGCATGTGCAAAGTGTAATGGATAATTCCATGATGTCAATGACCAAAAGCAAACGTCTTGCAGGGTGTAATTGGTTTTTCTATAGTGTCAAGAGCTTTTATGTGTTCAGCATAAATATCTTTGCATTGATTGGGAGAAGGAGATAAAAATCGATGATTTACAATGTAGAAGTGCTTAGAACATGACATTAAAATGACTCTGGAAGACTTAGCTCATAGGGGACGTAGTAAATACTCAAGAGGTACAGGAAATGAAGAGACTCTTCCCAAGCCCTGAAACCAAGCCATAAATTTAATAGAGTCTGTGTTTTTCTGCCTAATGGATTTTAATACTGACTTTCCTTTTGTAGAATTATTCTCTTTCTTGTTTTTTTTAGTTGTGGTTATTTTTTACTCTTTTTTGTTTGGATGTTTAGGAGCTGAGGCTAATGGAGACATTGTTTTGTGAGGAAACTCTCTAGCTTGAACAAAATGGGAACCAAATCCTATTTTGGCTGGCTTTGTATACTAATCAGCAGGAGGATGTCTTGACCCGTGAGTTCTGAGGAGCACAGATAATAATAGAAAATAAAGCTGGAGAGGACCACAGGTCCATTCCCTTGCCCCACGTCCAGCTGAACTGTATCTAATTCACTTCTGACAGAATTTCTTGTGCAATCTAAGCATTGTATCTAGTAGATACAGAGATCAGGTAATCCCTTTCTATCCATAGTGATTTTTTTATGTTTCTCTCCTCCTCTAATCTTCCTTTTATTTCAGCCTAAATGGTCCTCCTTTCTTTATAGCTCCTTGTGTGTCAAGTTTCCCACAATCTTTCTTTTTTTGTATCCTTTTAATGGGCATTTAGATTGTCACTTTCTTTGTTCCCAGTATGCTACTGGACACTAGATGCAGTATGTGGCAGTACTACTGAGAAAAGAGGAAGGACTGCTTCTTGTCCCCTGTGCAGGGATGGTCACAGCTCCATACTGCCAAAGGCAACCAACCACGTGGGCTGCTGCCATGTAAAATTTCACCTCAGTGGAAGAGCAAGAATGTGCAGCCCAGTGGTGTCAGCTGAACACGGCACTGGTGTCTCTTGGCTGTAAGTGCACTGTAGTTGTAGGGGACTCTTTACAGATGAAAGGGTGAGATCCCAGCGCTTACAGGCTTTTCTGTGTCTATTCTGCAAACTAATCCTTGGCAAAATTTATTAGCTGTGCATTTCTGCCAGGGCTAAACTGTCTCAAATACTTGTGAAAACTGGCTTGAATCCAGCTGAAATCTCTGCTGCGTCATCTAATGCAATGCCATGTACAAAGCAGATGGACAGCAAGCCAATCTCTTGATCCTCTTTTGCAGAGATCGTTCCATGTCAGGCCACGGGTGCCTTGCTAGAGCTCTGCCACAGCTGAAGGCTTTTGCTGATAAGTGTTTGATTCCCAGTACTGCCCCAAGACTAATGTGTTCATTGTACACAAGAATTTCGGAAACTTTTTGCAAGTATCATCATCTTGAGGCTCATCTGGATTATTTTGATGATCCTTTCACTTCCACCTTCTTTTCATGTGAAGGAGTTTGATTCCTCTAGGGCTGGAGAATGAGACACAATCGTAATGGTTTTTGCTGCAAGTATTTATATACTATTTTTATATTAATCAGAAAAATCCTAACTGCCTTTCATTGCTGGCAGCAACTTGCATGATGAGCTGTTCTCTGGAGAGGATAAATGCTGTGAGCTTCCTGAGGACTTGCAACCCCTTGCCTGAGAATCTCAACTTGAGTTTGGGCTTTAAAGTAGCAGAAAAGTTCACAACTTGGGGATGAAGGATCCCACATTTTGACTGGTGCAGGAGGCCGTGTGATGAAGTATGCAAGTGGCTTGCTGCTCTGTTTAGCTGAGAGTCAGATGTTGCGGGCTTACATTTATGTGAGGAGTACAAAGCAGGCGGTCCCTAACATACTCTGCTGGCACTGTGCATCAATATTAGCAAAAGAGAGGATAAAGCTTTACTGTGTTCTTGAAATATCTATAAGTAACATGGCAGAAAATCATCTGAAGGGAACTGTCAATGATATTTTCAAGAATTTGCACAATGATTGCATGCAGCTACCTGCAGTGACAAGGTAAAACATCACCTAGATCTAGTGTCTCCTTCTGTCGTCTTCAAACCTATAATGGGGAAGGAAAAACTGTTTGCTCAGGACTTTCTGCCTCTTCACCACACAGGTCTAGTTTGACTTTGGCTGCCTGCTTTAATTGCTGTTTAATGAAAAAGCTGTAAATAGCCCATGGGACAACCAATAAATCAGTAATATATACGGAAAAATAAAAAAGCGTGTGCATTCCCAAAGTGACATGAGAACAACAGGCGATATGATCTGCGATCTTCCAACCTTTTTTCCCCAAAAGCTCTAAGGGTGTTCCTGTTTTGCCCCCTCGCTGTTGTCAGAATTGATGATTTGTGTCTCACCATCTCCCCAGCCATAAGCTGCTTTTGAATCCAGGCCAGCCCAGCTCTTCTGCCAGGCAGACTGGTGTGGGTGATGCTGACTGTACACTTCAGCAAGCACTGCCAGTAAACTGCTGCCCTAGGGTGAGGCCAGGAATACTTTTATTGTGAAGTTTTTAAGGAACAAGTCAAGGCTATTGCTGAACTGAGGATAGAAACATGCTGTGAACTGAAATAATTAACACTGCTTTGATCACAAAAATATGGATTGCTTTGTGTATGGCTATATAGGCATTACAGAGTTTACAGGAAAGAGTGAAAGGTGTTAACGATACCTCTATTAACCTAATCCTCCCCATTGGCATTTTGGGTATTATGTCCTGGTTTCTGTCCCTGCCACCAATGTTGATGTGTGGTTTGTGTTTTACCCCTTCCCTGTTGTGCCTGCAAGCTCTCCTGCACACAGGCAGAGGAAGGTGCTATACGGGCATTCCATATAGCCCCCTGAGCTGCGGTGTCCCTGTCTTGGTTGACATCTGGAAAGTGCTAATGCAATGCAAGGTATCATTTTAGCAAAATTGGGCCTATTAAAGTATTTACATTCATTTGTCACAGAACTCCAGATAAACGAAGAGAGTCTGTCCGTGAGAAGGCAGGCTGCCTGCTCTGCGCCTGCAACGGACCCTGGCGTTTTGGCTGTTTCTCAGAGGGCTGCCTGTGCTGTTGTGGGAGTTCTGATTTCTGGATTACTCCTGCAGACAGGATGACTGGATTAGCTGTGTTGACTTGTTTATACCTGCAAAACCATGAAAGACGCAAGGTTGCCTTCTATTTGGTTCTTTGGCAAAAGCAATTCTGAACAAAGAGTTGATGATGCCTTTTGTTAAGTGATTAAATCTATTTTTCTCCCTCCTTAGTGCTGTTCCTCTTCGTGTGCCTTTCCCATTGCTCTCCCTGCCTTGTGATTTGATGAAGAGTGGTGCTGTATCACTGGGTGGGATAAATTTATGCCAGTTTGAAGCACAGTTTAGGTGGTCCGACAATGTGGTTGCCACTGGTGAAGTAAAATTGGGCAATAGTGACCTTGTGCTGGATGAGCTTTTGGTGTGCCATGTGTTATCCCAGCCTGCTTTGTCTAGCCATTGCTTGTTTTCCACTTGGATTGCCAAATGTCAGCCCAGCTCATGAATATCTGTGCTGGGTCACATGGTAATTATCATGCCAAGGGATGATCATGCAAGACCATGGAGGAGATAGGGTTGCAGGTATTATCTGAAAGCAGCCAAACCCATGTTCTCTCTACTCCCGTCCCAACCAGTTCAAGACTGGGAAGGTGATGGCTGTGCACACAGCTGGAAGGTCTTACTGGCTGTTAGGAATGCTGTAGATATGTGATGCTCCCAAGGGATGAGCAGACCTTCTGCCTACTGTCCAGGCACAGATCCTCAGCAGGAGGAGCGGCATGGGCTCTGCAGTGCTCCAGGTTATAACAGGATGCTCTGGGAAGGTGCAGGGCTGCTGACCCTTGCGCAGGGCCTGCTGGCATTAGCGGAGTTACTCTGTGTGCCGCTGTTTCCCCTTGGCAAGCCTGCCCGGGGACTGATTCATGCCTGATCTGATCAGTAATCTGGGGTGTCACTGCTGCAGCAGCTCCTGGGTGCCAGTGGGGAAATGTGCTTTTGGCTCTCTGGAGGGCAAGCAAGAGGGGACATACTGGTTCCCCTTCTTCTGCCCCCCATGGGAGCTGAAAGGCCCATTCCTGTTGGATGCTTTGGCCATTTTATGGAGTGGTGCATTGTGTGTGTTGGGTTGGATTGTGTGTATTTGATTTCCTCCAAAGAGAAGAAGAAATCCTTCTTTATCCTGTACTCCATTTTTATTCTTGCCTGGCCATCATCACCTGCTGCTCACTTCTTCTGTCTTTTGCATGCAGTGGGTGGCCAGGCTGGGACAAACCACAAGCCCCATGGTGCTTTCCCCTCTCTATCTCCTGTGTGCTCTTGTAAGAGCCCTAGAGAGGGCGGATCGCTGTGCAAGCACACAGCAGTGACTGGGAACATCTGTTCAAGCCAAAGAATAAGCAGAAGTAGTAATTTTTGCAAAGCTGCTGAGAGTTTTGGAGAATGGGAGTGCCAGATGGGGACCTTGCTGTCCAAGTCCCACTGATGGACTGTGTGTGATGGCATGCACTGGGGTGTCCTGCTGCCACGTGTTGCTGCCCTGGACAGAGCAGCCCCAGCAGCAGTAGGCAGGGCAGGCAGCTCTCCTGGCTGTCTTTGCAGACCTGTTGGTGTGAAAGGGGAGGAGGCAAGCAAAACCAGCGTCTGCCCTGGCTGCCTGCCAGCATCTGCCAAGGGCAGAGGCAGCACAGATGTTGCTGGTTGAGGAAATCTGCCTTGGAAGGGCACAGAGATCCTGTGCAGGGAGTCAGCAGCCACAAAGCCTGTCTGGAAGGCTTGGCTGGAGGAAATGAGGTTAGCAGAAAGAGAAGTTTCTACAGCATGCCTACGAAGTGGTGGCTCAAATTGGCTCAGCGTGCTGGAAACCACTTTTTATCCTGGGCATGTCTCCATCTACATCCAATCTGTGCAGCACCCAGCAATGCTAAAGAGCAGGGATGTGACTCTCCCTGGGCCTGTCTTGTAGAAGGTTGAGCACCATATGGAAGCTGATGGCTCAACCTCACTGTGTAAGGTACCTAAAGAGAGAGAGGAAACACAGGGCCCATGCCTTTAAAGGAGGGCATGTGGGTGCCATTTCCTCAGCAACTGAAGCTGTTGCGGTGTCTGATCTATCTGTGGTTTAAGTCTCTCTTCAATAGCACTTCTGCTAAGGGGACAGTTGGGAAGAACTTTTGCTCCATAGTAGCCTTTCAGGGGAGATCAGATTTGAGATCAGAATGTGATTTCTCTTGTTTAGTTCATATTCTCTCAGCAAATTCTGAATTTTTCAGGTTTGATACTTTTGTTTACGTCCATGAGATTTATGCTTTGAACTCTGATGACAGTGTATTCCTGATATATCCTTGGGGTTTTAAAAATTTTTTAAATTTTTATCACTCACTTTTATTTCCTGGCTATTGTTTTTTCCTAATCCCCCTCCTATTTTATGTCCCCTCCTTTTTTTCTCAGAAGTTAAGTACTGGAGTTTTTCGCTGCTGAACCCAAGCATTATTTCTGCTACAGTGCCTTTTTTCAATACCCTGGTAGTTGCTTAGTCCCAGATTTCTAGACATCTGTCTCATTTGCAATACCTAATTTTGATGCTCTTTAGACTCAGATGCTGTGCAGGCAGAAGCCTATGGAAAATGTGGGCCCTTAGCACTTATGAAAATTGAGTACCTTGTGTCTCAAGGTGGACAGACAGAAATTAAAGTGCTTGTAAGTCTGGAGAACTTTTGGAAAATGTTTCCTCCCTCCCTGTCTTATGATTTGCAAGACTGGGGTAATTCTGCTATGGAAGGTAGCTGCGAACTTAGTGAATAGGTGGTCATTTTTTGTACTCTTGCAATTCAGAATGACAGTTCACATCATTAAAACTCAGTGCATGTGTACTTGATATTAAACAAATTGGATAGCTCTGAGATTGCTTATTTCTTCCAGAGATACAAAGATGAATTGAACCAAAGCAGTTTGCAGCCCGGCGCGTTTCAGCTCAAGGCTGCTAATGACGCATCCTAGAAACACAGAGCATCAGCAAGTCCTTTGTACTTTGCTAATATTTTTCCTGCAGTAACATGAGAGCAATTACAGCTTGGAAGGATGGGAGCTGGAAGGCTGGAGGAGATGAAAAAATTCGAAGAGGAAAACAGGATTTCATGAAGTGAAGGCAGGGGGTGTATGTGGGTGGGTGAGGGAGCAAGCGTCTGTAAATAGTTGGCACTGACAGCTGCTTTTGAAATATATAGGAATTTGGAAAGAGAGAGGTAGAACAGCTGCAAGTGTGTGTATATTTTATAGAAAGAGAAGGAGAACAATGTGTAGTTTGTGAGGGAAGGAGCAAAAGACCACAGGTAGGCAGGAATCTGTGGAAGAGGTGAGGGAAAGTGTAGCACAGACAGAGTGAAGTTGGGGGAAAAAAGAGATTAATTCAAAGACATTTTCAAGAATGGGTATAAACTATAGCACAGCTGATGTAAAATTCACTGTCTTGCTAGTGACCGCCAAGGAGGGGAAAATTGCTGTTGCTGCCTGCCTGCCATTCCATCCTGTCCTCCCTCCCCCTGTTTTATCTTTTGATTTATAGTAATAAGAAATTGGCCTTCCTAAGAGCAGGTCATGAGACTTGGCTGAGGGATTAAAGCCGAGTCTCTGACCTCTGAATGTACGGTAATGCTTGTGAGTCATTGACTCATCCTCTGTATTGGCAGGTTGATGGATTCCTAACTATGTTGTTAGTGGCATCTCAGTGTTGCTGCCTGAGATGTGCCTTTTGTGTTTAAACTCTGACTTGGAGAAACAAGTTCATTTCAGGCTCTTTGTGTTTCTCTCCTCCTCCTTTTCTCAGCTTTTACTTCTTTAAATGTAGACTTCTTTTGACAGATCATCTCCATGGTAACTAACAGGACCGGGCTGCCTACAGAAATTGTAGTAATAAAGTGGTTGGTTTTTACACATGATGAAAAGATGATGAAGCACAATGATAGGTGATAAAGACACAGGTAATTGCTCTAGAATAATATTGCTGCCAAGAAGATGACTGAACTCCCACACAGAAGATGAACAGATGGTGTATTTATTGAAATTCATAGGCTGCGAGAAGAAAAATGCAATTGATGGCTGTGTAGGTTTTGCTTCAGTTTACTATATACCGAGCAGAGCCGAGAGAGCAGTGTGCCGGCAGATGGAGCCCGTATGCAGAGCCACCGTATTTTCTCACTGGAGAAATAGCTTTCTGCTTGAGATCAGAATTCCAATCAGAACCATAAAAGCAGCAGAACCACTAATTGCTCTGATGCATTTTGCTGTTTTAGATCTGTCACATAGCCCTGTTTTATTTTAGAAAGGGTGTAACGCTTTTGTAAGAACAGTGCTGGTAAATTATACTAGCATACCAGGAACGTCGAAGTAGAAAGTGGAAAAGCGAATACTTGCAAAACTTGTGCTCAGTACAGGTTTTCCAAGACAGGCTGTGCATTTGTTTTAGTAAATGGCAGCTGTGGCTTGTTTGCTAACATGGTTGCTGGAGAGGCTCTTCTGGTAGGGCAGTCTGTTGTGCAGAATCCACAGGAAGGCAAAGGCAGGGTGTTTTCCTCTGGTTGCTCTCTCTGCATTTTCAAGTATAAGATAAAACTGGTCAATTTGATGTTGAGGCTCTTGTCACAATGTTGTCTCCCTGTGTGTGGCAATGCTATGGATCTGGTTTGAATAGCTACATTGCTGCTTTGTGGTGTGGTGCAGCGGTCCTAAGCATGGAGTGCTGTGGCATCCCCTGCCACAGGGCTTGGTGAGTTCAGGTTCCCAAAAAGATTACTGCAGTGCTGCCAGAAGAACATAAATATCTGCGGGAATCATTGTCCGAAAGGTCTTTCTCTGAGAGGTGCGAATAACCACACTTATGACAAAGAGTGCCAGCTCTGGAGCATAAAGATTTTTTTCCCATGTGTAACAAATGCTAACTGTTGGGAGGAACTGATTGCGCTAAAGTGCTGGTGGCAGACTGCTGCCTTCCCTGGGGTGCTCACGGCTCCTCTGTTCTCAGCAGCTTTAGCACCCCCGTTGTGCCTCTGCTAACTCCCATAGTACCATGATTTATTGGTGATAATGTCTGGGTGCCGTTTAATACCTCATATAATTCTCTCTTCCTCTACAGTCTGGTGCTACTTTATTGATTGTATAACTCATTTTCTCATCAAGCTCGGTAAGGAAACCACTTCCCACTTGGGTTTACATCCAGCTGCACCTACTCACATATTGACTACATTTGTAAGACTTGCATGCACGGGGCTTTGAGAGGGCGTAGAAATAAGAGAAGAAACAGGTTCTTTGTTTTACAATGGTAGTGTCAGTGAGAATGAAAATAAACGTGTGGGTAGTACGGAAGAGACTCTCTCTCTAGGACGCTTTGCCCTAGGGGAGAAACTAAAAGTTGCGGGTTCATCAGTTGACAGTGTTTGTGTCAAATTCAGCCCTCTTTTTATCTCTTCCGTACAGATTGGCAGGGCCCCCACATCTTCTGTGGCACCTGGAAAATCTGATTTCCATGCAAATTGCTCCCGTTTACGTTAAAACATTGCTGTCATTCTTTTTTCAAACTTCTTTCCTTTTTTCCTGTAGAAAAGGAGGGGGAGAGAAAGTTACTTAAGTGATACACCTTTTTTGTACAAGATTAAACAGAATTGTGCTGGCAGTGGAAAGATGTACTTTTTTGAGACCTGTCAGTCAGCCAACAAGTGGGGTGTTAAGTTAGAGATGCCAGAGAGATGTACTATATTAATAAAAGAAAGAACAGGAAAGGAAAAGGAAGAGCATGAATCTGAGCACTGAAAGGAGACTAGCCTACCAGCTATATTTGATCAGTTACTCGAGTGCATGAAGCGTGGTTGGAGTCATATTAACCTAGCTTGGTGACTGTCATTGTGGTGATTGGCTCCTAACGAGCCTCCTGATTTATCTTCAGTGCCAGCCATTCCCATTACTAGATCCAGGCACCTGAGAGGCCCTGTAGACCTCGTCAGGGGAGCTGGCAGCACCCGAGGGACCTAGGCAACCTGATGGGGTTCTCTGGAGAAGATGGTACAGGGCATCCTTCAAAGAATGAGCCTTGCTTGCGACAAAGGGCTGGATGTGTTAGCTTGAACACAGATTCTTCAGGTGCTTGGTGGCCTGGATGATTCCAGCTTCTCTCTGTCAGGCTGCCTTTGTTTGCTGTCTAGCTGCTGGCCTCTTTGTTTTGTTTTTTTGTTTTTTGTTTTTTTTTTTTTCCCCTCCCCATTCCTGCTCTGCCCTTCACCTCTAATTGAGTGTTTCAGGCAAAGCTGGTCAAAAACATTTTTATTCAAAACTTATTTTCCTGGCAGCCAACCTTGGCGGCATCAAAGAAAAAGGTAAATAAAAAGATACTATCATTTTTCTGGGAGAAATCCTCATTTTCAAAGTTGGAAGCTGAACTGTTGTCACCCAACTGGGGCGGGACCTTTCCTTTTGCTTTTTCTTTTTCTACTTTACCTTCTCTTCCTTCTTCCTTGCATCTCCGTTCCCCCTCCCCGTCACTTTTTTCCGTACTTGGCTGTGTAAAAACTGCCAGAAGGGTCAAGGGAGTCTAAGTAGATGTGAAGATTTCCTCTCCAAATTGAGTGTTTTTCATTCAAAGATAATTGGATGTTTTTCAGTCTCCCTCCCCCAAAAAGTGATGGTTATACTTGGACTGGTTTCTGCCTCAGATGAGCTAAGGCTTCTCTGGTTTCCTTGCCCATCAGGGCAGAGCTAGGCTGGTGCTCTCTGCTACGGTTCCCAGACCTCTCCATCAGGCAGCAAAGCCTGTCTGTGAAATGATCTGTGTCTCGAGTATCCCACTGATTACATGCACGTGGCTGAGGCTGAAAGAAGGATGCTGTTTTGCCATTGCTGGGATGATGTTACCTGGCCAAGAGAACTACTCTTTGTAAGTGTTTATCCTTGTGGAATAAGAGACTCCAGGCTGGAGGAGATCATGGCCTGGTAGAGGATTCATTACCAGAGCGGTGACCTTTCCTTGGCATGAACTGAAAGCACCTTAGTAAAACGAGCACAAATAAAGATAAGGCTACAGATTAATGCCTTGCCCTAGTTTAGGGGAGAGCTTGGATTATGCAATATCCATACTGCTTTTCTAGAGTTGAGTTGTAGGACCAGGGGACTGGGGTTGACTGGTGTGTACATAGCACACCAGTTGGGCTGGCGTGGTGCAGTGTTAGTTGCCAGGTGATTAGCAGTGTGAACTAGCTTTCAGATACCGTTTCTGCTGGGACTGCTGCCTCTAAACTTAAAGCAAACGATCAGAAAGGTTTATTTGACAGGTAAAGCTACTAGAGCAGGTGATTTGTTTGAACTACTGAGTGAAAGCTGCAAACCAAGTGGTTAATTTTTCATCTTTTGTTAACAGCTTGCAATTTTATGCGTTCAGATTATTTTTAAATTTAAAAATAATTTAAAAAGTTAAAAAAAGCAATGTGTGGTGCACTGCCAGAAGAATGGTTGTGCTGTGTCAAAGCAAAGATCCCTGATGCTGGTTGGCAGCAAGTACCTGGGGAGAATGTTTAAGGACAGAGTTTGGCTATGTGTTCCCAGCTTCTGACAATCAGCAGTTTGGGGACTTTCTAACCCAGAGGCTTCAGTATGGCTTTTATGTTTGATAGCCCATGATGAACCTATACTCCATTTATCTGTTTGCTTTTTGAACCATTTATGCTTCCAGCCCCTGGAATGTCCTGCAGCAGTGAGTTTCATAGTCTTGTGTTGCATTAAACATTACTTCTGTGCATTGTGTTTTATACCTGATACCTATTCATTTTGTTGTGTTTCTGTTTGTTTTCTAGAAAGGAGTAGTTACGATTCATTCCTTATTCACCACCTCCATATCACTTACCATTTTATTACCCCTCCATCCCTGCTCTAAGCCCATAATTACCTCTTTCTCTATCTGAAAAAGTCAACTTTTTTCCTTTAGTAGAAGCTGTCTCAGACCCCTCATTATCCAGGTTGCCTGTCTCAGTGTGGTTCTATTATAACCTTTTCAAGACTTCTGCACTGTAGTGAAGAAAGGGGATGCAGTATGGATTTGTAGTGGCAATACTGGTTTTGTGGTCTTATTCACTAGTTTTCATAGTATTTCTTTATATGCCTTGTTACTGAAAACTGAGCTATTTTCAAAGAACTATTTGGACAGTCACCAAGATCCCTTTTCTGAGTGAAAATACCTGAATTACCTCCTTCAGCTTCTCTGCAGGTAACACTGGTGCAAAATTTGGCTTTCCTGCTCTAGGCCTATCATCATGAGTGTTCCTTGTACACCTTCATCATCTCTGACCCCACCAGCTCTCAGGAAGATGTCCTATTTCTGCAACACTTGAAGAAGAACTGTAATTAATTTTTTATGCCGTTAGGATGTTGCTTACCACAGTTGTTTTTTGGTCTGCCTTCCTATGATTCCACACTTAACTTGTCAGAAGTTCACAATCCTTTTTTCTTTTCCTCCTCTGGATATATTCACATTCTGAAGGATATTCTTTTTCCCCTTTTTGTCTTTACTGGCAGTAATAGCCTTAATCTGCTGTTCAACCCCAAACAACAAACTGATTTTTTTGGTACTTTTAAAGTATTTTTAATTGATGATACAAGTATCCTGATGCTTTCCTATAGTACCTGTACATGGTCTCCTGGAAGTATTTCCACCCTTCTGGCTGTTTCTTTTTACTGCTACACTAATTTTTACGTAGTTCCCCGTTTTCAAATCCAAGCTTATTGCTTGATTTCTGTGGGCTTTTTTTCTTCTGTAGAGTGGTGAAGAATAACTGTTCTCGTGTGTTGCTGGGGACTAGCTGCTGTTCTGTTACAGGATTTTAACTAGTTATTTATAATGTCTAAAAATACTGTGTTTTCATCACCCTGTCAAGATAGTTTCCCAGTCTGTGTGGCATAACTGTAGTTTCAAATCATTCCTATTTTCTGTCTACATACCCAGTCTCCTGTAGCCCTATGGACAGTGTCACAATGTGGTTGGTTTTAAACTAATCTTAACCCTGCTTTTTTAACATGTCGCAGCATTTCCCCACTGGCCTCACTTGCTCTGATGTTCTCCTGCTTCTTGTATTTGGGGAGTTACAGCTTCCCACTGGGTTTTGTCTTCCCTTGAGCCTTATCTTGCTGTGTCCCCCCTTATGCGAGTCCCTCATCTCCCGCAGCAGCACGGGGCTTGCCTGTTGGGAGGTGTGACAACCTGGGGACCACGGTGGCTGCAGCCCATGTCTCTGCACTCCTTGGCACAGTGCTTTTTGTCTCTGAAGAGGGGGAACTGCCTGATCTTGTAAGCAAGCTGTCCTTTATTGTAGGAAACACCACTGCACTGTTTTGTAAACCTAGAGTTTACCTTGAGTACTGTGCACAGTTTTGGCCCACGTCTTCCCAAAAGGATATAGCAGAACTGGAAGAGATCCCGCATAGGCGGTTAGGTCAGCAGTGTGCATGTTTCTGGTACTGGGCACAATTGATTGACAAAGACTCATAAACCGGGAAAAGAGATTAACTTTGGGGGATCATCAGATATACAGACTTATGTGAGTAGTAATGGAGAGGTGGGCAGGGGGTGCTTGTTCACTGCTGTATGAGGCCTGAGGGGTATCAAAGGGAGCTGGCTTCAGGGGGAACAGAAGGAGCTGGACCTTGATGCGGTGGGTGGTAGATCTGCAGAGATGGGTGTGTTGGGTGCAAAAAGTTTACCTGGGTTCAATGTGAGACTGGTTAAGTACCTGGAAGAAAACAAGCCATGTCAGGCTCAAAAAAATCCTTAGAAATGAATGTGGTTGGAGGCAGGAAGGCTTACGCAGGAGAAGGCACATGTGGGTGTCTTGCTCTTGCTCTGTCATTGGCATCCACTTATGGCTGTGGCTGGAGAGCAAGCTGCTGGGCGGGAGGTCCTTGGAGGGAAGAAAGGCTGCTGGTACGTTCTCATCTTGTGCTGAAGATTTTGCCATAGGTTTTGATTTACATCTCTGATCTCAACCAGACCTTCACCTAATTGAGTAGATTGACCCTGGCTCTTACACAGCAGGCAATTAATCAAAGACTGACTTAATCAGCTCTCTCAATGGCTGGCACCTTGCAGAAAGGCTGGGAATCACTTACGTGCTGTCTCTGCAAACTGGTTCTATGCTCTGAGGTTTATAACCAGTTAATTCTATTGAATTCTGTGGATTTACTGTAAACTTTAATTATTATAAGCTCTGAAATGTAATAAAAGTTACTTTACTTAGCTACCTTAAGTGGGAATTTAAAAACTAAGTTCTGTAGATGCTTTAACTAATTACACTCAGTAGTTTTACCACACTTAAAATTTAGCTGAAATCTGTCATCTCTCCCTGAAATTAAACACCTTGAAAATTGTCTGGCTGAGCAATAGAGTCTAAACTTATTCTTTAGAGTTTAAAAGTAGTTTTATTCAAAGGTCTTAATTTTCATCTAAATCACTTCCTAAGTTAATGTTTGGCACTGCTGAAATCTAGAACTTGACTTTTGAGCAAAGGTTCTCGTTTACCAAGCTGCAATAGTTAATAATCACTCAATGATGTTAACGGCCATCTATTAGGAGTTTTAAATTGAAGATGCATTGTGACATAAGATAAAATTAAACAAAGCAGAATAAAGGCGTGTAAACACTTAGTCTTCCCGCACAGCCAAACTCGTTTATGTTAGTGTGGTCTGTGCCAGGGCTGAGGCAAAGGGGTAGTGAAGAGATCTGGTTGGAGCCTGTGGCACTGTTCCAAGGGGAGCAAGTCATTGCTGACATCATCATCAAGAATGACATGAGCAGTGACTTTTTTTTTTTCCCCTCCAGCCAGGCCTATGTACGAGCTCCCAGGTGGTCCTCTGAGCCCCCTTCTAACTTTATTTTTTCTGCAGGAAGTGGGTAAGCGGACTGTACTTTGCTTGTTTTGTTGATACTGAGTTTTCCTATGACACTCCAGAAAATTGCATCTATTCCCTTTCTGGTAACAAATGTTCAAATCTCTCATTTACCGGCATTAATACACTTAATTTAATAAACTAAATTGTCATGGGCAATTATGTAGGCTGTCTCGTAATGTGCCACAACTTTCTTTTGGTTCATCTTCTCACCACCCTGAACCCTGGAGGTCCTCCACTGACTTTTTCCATTGCTTCCCAGAACTGATAGACAAGTGCAGCGCAGACACACTCATCTCTGCTGTGTTGGTTATGGTCCTTGGTGCCTGTTTTGTGGAAGCTGCCTGCTTCAATTGGCTTTATTTTAATGACTTTTGTGTCCTTTTTGTCACTTCTATGACCTTAAGCATGTTGCTGTCACTGAAAGCACAATCTTTTTATACCCTCCAGTCAAATCCCAGGCTGGACTATCCTTGCAACCGTGACTTTACTGATGGCGAAACCCCCCTGTACGTTTTGCCTGCACTGTTAGTCTTGTGGCTGTGTTTTCACTGTTCGATTTTTCTTTTCATTGCTCGTAGATAACTATATTGCATGCAAGTGGAGTTGCACAGACTCTGGAAGCACAGTTAATCTGTTTAAAGTGTGGATTCGCTGCCTGTTCTGGGGCACGTGCATTCCCCAATGCATTTGAGTTGCTCTTCAGAGTTCCTGAAAGTTTTTGAGGACCATTGTTTTGATATCTATTGTTAAAGTATTCATTTTTTTACCCTTTCCTATCTACATTCAGACAAATCTTTGTTTCAGAGCACAGCTGGAGCTGGGCTGGGTTGGCAGCACAGCCCTGGCATCTTCCTTTCCCTCACTAGTGGTGGCGCGCTCCAGGCAGATCCCTGGCTGTTATTGACATGCGCTGAGCACGGACAGATAACAGTGCTTGTGCGTGTCAAGTACTGTGAAGGTTTTGTGATAATATTCCTGGTGTTTTGGGCACCTTTTTGGCCGCCTGCATTGCTTATGCATCTCCAAATAGGTTTACTGTGTCTCATAAGCAGCTGGTCCCCTTCCTTCAGTCTGATACTGCTGCTTATCAGTGTTGCTGCGATTAGATTGCAGTGTTTGCACGTGGCAAGTGTTTGAATTAGCTAAAGCTGCTCTGGAGGCATCTTTCTCTTATTTGGCAGCATTCTCAATCAGTGCAGGTGTTGCTGTTTGCTGGGTGTCTTTTTTTCTACCTGGGGTATTTAACTGTCTCCCTCATCCCTGTCAAGATAGCTGTTAGGGTGAGTATTTTCCTCTCTGCCTCTCATATCACTTTCCATGGTAGAGTGGTTGCTATTGCCTGTATCTCGTCTGTCCAGCTGCATTGCTTTAGCTTATGTGCTGACTTGGTATTTGCATTCTTGCTTTGGTTCCTTCCCTGGACAGAACCATTGCCTGTGACTCTCTGCTTGCATTTTTTTGAGGTTTAGATCTCCTCTTGTCCATACTCTTGCTTGCAAGCCGGACTTATGTAACCCACAAGCTCCCTATTTAGTTTGATGTTTCCAAATTAGTACATGGACTCAGTTGCAAGATGAAGAACATTCATCATCTGTTTCTTGATTTCTGATCAAAACCTGCCATTTTTCTGGGGAATTCCAGCCTCCCTTCATCTCATCTGCAATTGTAATGGTTTTGGTTGTATTTCTGGCAACACTCTCTTCCAATGCTGGAATATTATTTTAAAAAAAAACCCACCCACATTTAATTAGAAAATGAAAATCCTTGCCATTGATTTTCAGGTCTCTAAATAGACTTGAACCGCCCTTGTATACATAGACTTTTTCTTTGGAAATGTACCTCTTGTGGAGTTTGAGTTGGCCTGTCTGCTTGCTTTGTTTCTAGGGGTCGATTTGCCTGCCAGCTTGTCTTTTCTGGGCATCGCAGTAGACTGAGTGCTTCTCCAGGCTTTCCTTCCTCCCATCTTCACTGTCACAGTAGAAGAAATACAGGTTGCAACAGAGACCCGAGACCCTGAGGTTCCCCTGAAACTTCTGCAAATTTCTGTGAACTGGACTGCTCAGATCCACTTCAGATACTCCAGTGAAAAAGTTTCCCACTAAGTAAGTGAGCCCTGGAGTCCAAGCTTGGGTAGAAGTCAGGATTGGATCCAAAAACCCATTTGTGAAGTGTGCAGGTACACAGGATTGTAGCAAGCCTGGCCATCAAGCAGCACATACCGGAATAGCCACAGGGAAACTGTTTGATCAAATTACTGCTGACTTAATAATCTAAACAGACACAATTTCTCTCTTTGCATACTTCGGCAAACCAGCTCAGATTTCTCTACTACAGGCTTAGTGGGCATGTGGATTTTGATGATGTTCTGGACTACAGGTGAAGCTAACCTTTTTGTTTGTGGGTAATGGCTTACAGTCTCATTTCAGTTAGTTTTCAAGTGTGGTTTTCAGGTAAACAAGGCCATGCACTTGGTCTTTGCCACCTCATAGAAATTTTTGTGAGGAAATACAATGAAGTCCAGACACGTGTTTAATTGAAATGCTCCTTCTGCTAAGACAGTTTCCTTCTCTTGAGTTCAGAACCTTGTCATCTATACCTGTTACCAACAGCAGGTGAATATGACTTAGGCAAAAATGTGTTGTGTAAATATTTCTGACTTCACACTTATCTAGCACAGGCATCTTCCTTCCACTATAGTCTGCTGCTGCACTCTCTTAGCCCAGAGGAGTGGAGTACTGGGCAGACGCTGGGTGAGTTCGGTGAGACACGCCAGAGATGTTTCACTCGTGTATTCATACCCTGGTGAGTGAGAAGTGCGCTGGCCTGAAGTCTGTTTCATAAGGTTTTCCAGTTTTCGGGATCTTGACTCAGAGGCCTGACTCTGTTGTACGCAGTTTTCTCTTTTGTCTTGTATTTCTTTTCAATAAGGCTTGGGGCAGAGGGGGAAGAGTAATTTTACTTTGAGCCCAAAAAGTGGGAGATGTATTTCTTTTCGCAAGTCTAGAGAATGTTGAGGAAGGCTTAAGGTAGTGAACCAAGTGAAAGCATGAGTCATTGCTGCTTGTGTGCAGTTATACTGCTATGCTGTTTTTCCTGCACGTTAGTGGCTTTGTTCAGCCAAGTTTACCTCTAGCAAATACTGTGTGCAGTCATAATTGTTTTGCAAAGGAGCTAAAATGGCAGTGGTGCATGTTAAGTACTGGTGGAGTGTCGTGGCAGGTATCCCATGGCTGCTGCTCTGTGAAGGAATGAAATCGGCCATACCTGTGTAAAGCCTCTTTTTCTTGGCATAACTGGGCCATGCTGGGGTTGATCTCTCACCCGGGCCTGGGGTGCTCATGCTGTGGGGGTCCCTGTGTATCCTTCGCCCTCCAGCAAGGCATGCGGAGCCTGGGGTTGAGTGAGGGGCTGTGAGGGCAGCAGGGGCAGGCGGCAGCAGGAGACGGGCTCTCAGGAGTCCTGGGGTACCCCTTGGCTCCCTCCTCCCAGGATTTGCCAAGCCTCCTCTCTGCTCTTCTGTCACCATTTGATAATGGGTCTGGGTCCCTGCAGGTGTCACCCTATGTGGTGGCTTTGCCCATAGTGAGCTGAATTAGTTAATTAAAGGGAGAGATGACGTTCCCTGGCTGGGAGGTGACGACTGGGCATGTGCTGGCCTAGTTTTTACTCCAGGTTCATTACAGGGTGAGGTGCCTTATTATCCACATCAGGGCAGGGGGGTATGAATGACCCTCATCTTGGTTCGGCTCAGTGTGGCAAGCCTCCACCTGTCTGAGGAGGAAGAGCTTTCCAGTGTCTGAAGGGGGCCTACAAGAAAGCTGGAGAGGGACTTTTTACAAGGGCATGTAGTGATAGGACGAGGGGTAATGGCTTCAAGCTGGAAGAGGGTAGATTTAGATTAGATATTAGGAAGAAATTCTTCACTATGAGGGTGGTGAGGCACTGGAACAAGTTGCCCAGGGAAGTTGTGGAGGCCCCGTCCCTGGAAGTGTTTGAGGCCAGGTTGGATGAGGCTTTGAGCAATCTGGTCCAGTGGGAGGTGTCCTTGCCCATGGCAGTGGGGTTGGAACCATATGATCATTAAGGTCCCTTCCAACCTAAACCGTCCCATGATTCTATGATTCTAAGAGTGTGATGTGCAAAGGTAGCAAGGACTTTGTGTGCCTTTAGATTAAAAAGGCAAATTCAGATCAATGAAAAAGCTCAGATGAAATACCTTCTCCCCCCTGTCTCTGAGAGATGTAAGCCTGGTGGACCTTGGAAAAGAAGAATTAGAAGTCAATTTATGAGGGCTTCTCTCAGAGGCCTTGGCAAAGATCTTTCGGTGGAGCTTTGAAGGAGACCCTGGCGGGCTGGGTGCTGGTTTGGCAGCGGATGCCTGAAAGGAATCTCGCTGCTTGGCTGAGCTGGAAGAATGTCATGTTGCTGGGGGAACCAGCTGTGCTATGGCTCCCAGGTGAAAGGATGTTTGATCTTTAAAATAATGGTGTAAAGGTTTATGTGAAATACATTGTCCGCGTTTTAAAAATACCGGCTTGACATTTAGTGGGACATACAGGGAATACTTCTACAGTTTAGCTGGTGGTTGACAAATCATAATAAAAACTGACTACATTTGAAAATGTATTTGAATTTCTGCCAATTGTGCTCTAGCTCTTTTAGAACAACAGTTCTGAAAAAACAAACAAACAAAAAAAAACAGAAAAAGGGCAATGTTGACTTGACAAGGACAGGAGTTTATTCTCCTAACATTATTGTGGCATTATTTCGGGGTTACTTTCTCTGCTGCAACTTTGTAAATGATGGATTCAAGAGTAAAGTTTAGAGTAAGAACTTAATGTGGGAGAGCAAGGAAGGCAGCTGAGTGCATGGGAGTCAGAGCGGAAGACTTAAATGGTCTCCCATTTTCCTTCATAAATATGGCAGTCCTGATGAATTCTGGAGAAATTTGAATAAAAGTGAATAAACATTGTACTACTACAGAAAAGACGTTAGGGGCTACAGTGAAAGTTATGAAAGGAAGAGTTCAAAAGTAAGGGAATAGCAGAATAATCAACGGGAAGAAGTTTGGGGTAAGCGACTTCTCTGGTGCAACACTAACTCAGTGGCAGTGGCATGGATGGAGGATGGTTTTCCTGGGTGCTGGGTAAGCTGTGTTGAACCTGAGAGCTTCCTCTCTCTTTGGCAACTGATTTCTCTACTTCCCTTCTGGAGCTGCTACTTGGACATGTATTTTCAATCATGCAGCATTGGGACTACGTTTACGTACAGGGAATGAGGCACCCACAGACCTACGTGCTGAACTGCCCTGGCCCCTTCCTGGTAAACCCATGTCTGCAAATCTTTAAGGGATTGGTGCTTGCTTCTAAATTAGGAAATTTCCTACTGGCTTAGCAGACGGGGCAGCTCTCCTGCGCAATGGATGACACTTGCTCAATCAGTTAGCTTCGGTGACTAGTCTGACATAACTAGACTCTGTGTTTCCCTTGTTGCTCTGCTGCACCCTTGCCTATTCTTAGCACAGTGCCGCGGCCGCTGCCTCCTGCTCTGGGACCTTGTACAGCTGATCAGCGTGATCACTCAACCATGCCTGATGTTGGCATCAAGGAGACAGGGGAGAGGCTGAGTCTCGAAAGAGTGCTGCTGAAAGGCATGTGTCCCCAACAGTGGCCTTTCAGCAGGGCTTTGCCCATCCTGTGCCTTTTGCCTGCAGCCATCACACAGCCCGGGGAACCAGACACCCTCTTCAGTTGCCTGATCCATGGGGAATCTTGTGCGGCAAGACTCACGTAAGTCAAGGGCCTTGATGTCTGCTCTATAAGGACTTTCTTTTCCCCTCTTGAGCTCTTTCTAAATAGCTTTTACTTTGAAGATGCCAGTCTGGACTAATCCTCCGGGATCTGCCAGGCAGCAGCTTTTATAAACAAGATCATCAGAATTCCTTTTTGTGGAGGGGAAAAAAGAGTTGCATTAGGAACACCTGCAGAAAATTGCCTCAAAACAGTTTACCTTAGAGAGGCAAGATACTGCTGATAGCTGATTAGAGCGAACTTACAAATTGCTGCAGGCAATGGGGCCAGAAGCCCTTTTGGTTGTGAGCAGCCACATCTGCAAGCCCCTGCTGAGTGGGGAGTGTACTCCCCTCCTTCCCCCCATTTTCTGTCCATCTTTCCCATGCTCTCTCATGTTTTAAGCATTGTGAGTAGTTCAGTTCAGATGTGTGGTTTTATTTTACAGCCTTTCCATACTGTTTTTGAGGAGCACCAGATATTCTAGAGGCTGGAAACAAAATTTTGCACTAATAAATAAATTGCTGGGAAGAGCTCCAGTTTCACTGCAGAGAGACCTTTTGCAGGCAGAGACAGTAGGGATGGATTTGCCCTGAATGCTGGGAAAAAATAACTCTTCTACTGGGAATCAAATCTATATCCAAAATGCACATTAAAAGCAGCAGTTGTGTGGATAGCGAAAACAGGATGTGATCTCATGGTAAGTATCACAGAGCTTTCCTTAAAATATACATTAAGGTTTAAAAAAAGAGAAAAAAAAAAAAAAAAAAAAAAAGGGAGAGAATGGGCTTCAACTCCTTGGTTTTTTCTTTGTGTTTTTTTTTTTTTTCCCTTGCAATCAAGCGTGTCTTTATAAGAGCCAGTCTCCAAGATGAAATCTCCAACCATTCATGGGTATGTAGTGGGTATATGGTATGTGACCAGGTATGCATTAGGATTGGTGCTGCGCTTACACCTTTTGCTCTAAAACCAGTTTTTACCTCTGTGTATACAAACCCCATCAGCTTTGCTCTTCCAGCCTGGGGGCCCACTGCGATGGATCAGGGCCCAGCCAGCGGGTGGGCAGAGCTGTTCAGGAAAGTAATGACTGGCTGAGGCCTGGCAAGTGCAAGGGGTAGGCTGGTCCCTGGAGAGGAAACACTTTGTTTTAGACTGAATGCCCGCTCTGATCCTTACTTTACTTTTTCACTGCAAATCTGTGGGAATCTAAGATGGAGGAGATGCATTTCTAAAGTGGATCCAAAATATTTATGACCAGAGCATGAATTTAAGCCAAGTAATAAATTATATCTCTGTAAAGGGGAGAAAAATCACTTACAATTTCATGATAAATGAATGGCAAATCTTTTTTAGGTAAATTTGTCAGCAAGATAATTGCTCAAATAAAGACCTAGCACTCGTAAGTTGAGAGCAGGAGGAAAGCTACAGGTGAGGCAGTAGCTTTTAAACAAACCTCGTTGGAAGCAGCATAGACTGCTTTATCTCTTGTTTCCCTGGCTAGCATTCCTTTGGTGGCTGTCACATGTTTAGTAACCAGCAGCCTTCCTTCTTCCTTGGGACGTTAAATCAACAAGTACATACAGAGAAAAGAGCAAGAGCATGAGCACTACTGTTTGTGAAACTCAGGACTGTGCTTCTCTTCAGCTTTGCCCAGCTTGTGTGAACACCTCAGATCCCGAGGATTTAGCAACCTGTTGCAGGAAGATGGCTTTGAAATGTGTTATTTGTGAGAAAAGTGTTCTTGGGAAATTTCATTGCTGGTTTGGCTTGTTTTGCTGCTTTATGTAAGTGAGATTAGGTAAGTCTCATGTTTTGAATGATTTGTGGCTATTTCTTGGTGAGAAGATAGCTTTTCTAGTTTGTTACTTTGGTGATAATTACAGTTTGAAAAGCAAATCCTGCATTACCAACACTTGCTACTTTGGGTTTGTATGCTTGTCCAGTTTTCTTGAAATACAAAGGTCTTGGAAATTGCGAATAATGAAATGGGAGTCAGCCTTTTCTTCTGTTTTCTGCTTTGACATTGTGCTGTTTCCTGCTGTCATTTCAGTAGTAAAACAGTAGTAAGACCACAATGCTAGATCCATAATGAGTAACACAAGCGCAGAGTATTTACATTCGTGTTAAGCAGAGGGCCCATCTGATCACTGTGCAAGGGAAGCCATGATAATTGCAGGTATTTGTGACTGAGGTAGGTCCTAAGTGTAGCATGATGGCTGCGGGAGGAAACAGCTGAAGAGATCCAAATAAAGTAGTAAGTAGACTCCATAGCTTGGCTCAACGTGTCTGAAAACGTCCAAGGAACATGCTGCACTTTATTCTTGTGGTCCTTTACGTCAAGTGTTTTGCAGAATGTGTGTGGGGATGTTTGCTCACGTGGGCTGGACTAAAGCATCAGAACTGCAGAAGCCCTTGAAATATGTGGAATCTATTTTAGTCTGTCTCTGTTGCATCTGTTTTGGCTAACAGTCTGACTCCCCCCTTCTCATTCTTCTTCTGGCTCTAAAGTGGTATGGCTCTCTATTTATCCCTGAGAATAGTCCAACGTCACAGCTTTTGCTTGAAAGAAACTCTGGGCAGATGCTTTAAAACTTGTTAACGCAAGTGAATCCTCTGAGGCAGTGTTGTGGTCACTTTAATCTGGAGGGGACCCTTCTCACAGGTTTTGTAGTGCTGTGATCCTGCCCTGCACGTTGCTTTTACAAAGAAATTATGGAGGGTGTCTTATATCATAAATATCTGTTTTCTCTGAGATCATTCCTGCTCCTTATTAGATCTCTGACAACTCTGCTTTTGATTGCCATGCTTTTGATTTTCCATGCCCTGTAGAGACAAATACTTTGGGAATAAGTCCCAGAGTCCATCTTTGATTCAGTTTCGCTGAACTGAGATTAAGTAAGGCTGAGGAGTGCCTGGAATAGAAACAAGGTGTGATATAGGAAAGAATAAGATGGGAAAGCAGGCATAGGGAGCCAGCTGTTCTGGCTGTTAAAACCAGCTCTGGTTCCCTCTTCCTTATGCCTGCGGGAATTCATTGCCTTTCTCTTATCACAGAGCCCTTGGTTAGCTGAGCGATTATTTCCGTTCACGCCCTTCTCCATGCAGCCCTAGTAATAAGTTAATTGGTTTGTTATACTAACATGGGTAGAGAAATGTTTATGGTGACATGGTAGAAGGTGGCAATACTTGCTAAGCTCTTAACTCTATTAAATATGTGACTCTAGAAACCACTGGCATTTTCTTCCCCAAGCATTTGTTTTAATGGCTTTTGTTATTGTTAGAACATATTTTCCCAGGGCGTAGGCCACTTGTTGATATTGGAGGCCTAGAAATACGTTCCTTCTTTGAAACCACACCCTGTTTTATGAGCAGATGACTTCTGCTTCAGGGCTTCCTTTTAAATACCGACAATTCCTCCACCCTGTTCTTTAAGAGCTGGAGCCTGAGCTTGGTAGCCAGCCCAGGTCCCAGGGAGCTGCATGGTGGCGTAGCATCTCCTTTACAGATGTCCTGCATACCAGGACAAAAAAAATTCTAAGAATCCCCTGCACCAATTGTGGCAATACCATGAGTTAATCTGGCAGCAAACAATGTGTGTGGAATGAAACTGAGTGTAGGGCCTGCGGCTTTTAGCTTTGGAGAGTGGTGGGTTAGTGTCCTCTGAGATGCAGTCAAGAATGACCCAGGAGGGAAAGGACAGCCTGAATGCCAGAATTGAATCTGTGATTCAAACACCCTGATTCCCTTTGGCAGTTGCGTGGAAAGGTCATACTTAGGGCCATCTTAGGTGATGTAGTGCTGAGGGTTGTTAGATGGTAATTAGATTTTCAGGGACATGAATCTCATCACCACCAAGCAGAATTTCTTGTCTTGGCAGCAGTGTGACTGTAGAAAATTCCTCTTCCATCTGCTGTTCATGCCTCTTTTTGTGGCCCCTTGGTTGTGGTAAATGCCAGACTGATTGTCTGTCTTTGTGGCTGGGCTTAAATGCAGGGGCTGGAAACCTTTAGTGGAGCTGTAGAAAGGTTGGTCTTGTTTCTACTTAAAAAAAAATAAAATCAATTACTGGTTGTGCTTTCAAGGCTAAAATAGCTACCAAAGCTGCCCTTTTAGCATCGCCAATTAGAAGTTTTAGAATAAAGCAGGTGTTCTGTGCTGCAGTTTGACAGCAGTCCCCGGTCTAGGAAGGACGAGAGATATATGGTTGTCCTGCTTTTTCTTTTTGGTCAGCAATTTGCCACCGCTGTTACCTAGATGTGTTTACTGGGAGCTGAAAAATGGACAGAGTGGATTGAGAAGGTTCAAGACATGTAGCACCAGGCCTGTAGGGAGTGTATCTTACCAATATTGGAAAATTTATTTTTCTTTCAAAGGTCAGGGGTTGAGGCATGGACCCTGTGGGGGTTCTGTTGCCTGCAGGCAGCTCTTAGTGGGCAGCTGGTCTCTTTGCTGCCTGTCTTCTCTGCAGCCTGCCAGGCACGTGCTGAGTCCAGGTGTGGAGCTGCTGTGCAGATAGCGAGCACATTGTGGCCTGTTGCCACCCCCTCATCTCCTTCGGTAGCTGTCAGGAGATGTCCGTGGCCTACAAGGACCCAACAAATAATGGGTCAAGGAGGAGCCAGGGCTGGGGTCTGAGAGTGCCCTGCTTTCCACAGGCACATGGCCTGCTCTCCACAGATGGGAAATCATCTAAGTATTAAGAGATTTGGTTTGATTAGCTGAAATCTCCTGTTGGCAGCACATTTCCAGTCCCTGGAGCAATGGGGATCAGACAGGTTGCCAAGACAACGCACAGCCTTCAGCGAGAGGTTTACTGCTGCATCGTCCTTGGTCAATTGATGGAGTAGGGTTTATTTAGGTCTTCGGAAAAAAAAAAAAAAAGCTGCTGTCCAGCCTTTTGCTTTGGTGAGTCATTCTACCTTAGGTCAGATTGGTGGAACTAAGAACAAGGTTTTGTGGATGAGAAAAATAAGTACATGAGAGCATAAAGATACCAATTAGATTTCTCTTTGAAGAGATGAGAGCACTTCAGTTCTGAGTGGAGACAACTTATTCTTTGTTATCCCCCCAAATAAGAGAGAAGCAGCAACTGAGATCCTCCTTTCTCCTCCGTCTCCTCCCCTTTCCTCTCTCTCCCAAATGTAAAATACTTATTTTTGCTTACTAGAGGACTCTGTGCTCACTATTGAATTCTTGACCCACATCAGGGATCCTTCCAGTTTGACCTTCTTTCACTGCTTTGCTTGTTGCTCTCTGCTCCCTCCTCTGTTGCAGAAGCCATGATAAATTCAGCTTATATAAGTTTTAATTTCATTACATTATTCCTCATTTTGTACCACCAGGGAGATGAAAAGCTCATCATGTCACCACTGTGAATGCCACTGCAGCAGCGGTGGTGTGCTGAAAGTCATCATGTCTGTTGTTGCCTGTTCATTGATCTGGACACAAAGTCAGGGAGTGTGTTGGGACATGGGCTTCTCTCACTGTGACTGTTCCCTGGTTTTACTGAGATAACAGGGTTGTGCCAGTGGTGTGCAGAGCTTTCTCTGAAATTTCGGAAGGGCTGCAATGTCAAGGAGGGAAATGCCATTGTGCTGAGTGCAAGGCCTTGACTTGCTAAGTTAGTAAAAGTTTCTTTAAAGTAATTCTGACAGTGATAAGAAAGACGTGCTGCAAGGCTAACAAGACCACACCTGGTGAGTTGAAGGTGGTGTATGGGAGACACAATTAGAGTGCCCTTTTTAATTTCTCTTACTGTCGAGATGAATGTGGATTGTGCTCAGCAGTAGATACCTTGTTAGTTCATGAAGAAATCGTGAAGAAATACAAGCAAGATCTACGAAGTGGTCACTGCATGGTTTAACATGGGGAGCCAGGCTGGAATTTTCTGAACATGCAGGTGCTTCTGTTCTCTTGTAAGTGTGTACCTCAGCTGGTGTCATGTAGCAAGGGGAGAAGAGAAGGAATTAAAAAATAAACCTAGACACTGCTTGCTGAGAGACGAATTCTGATATTCTTTGTCATAAAACCAAGGCATGACCTTTGTAGACAGCAATTTGTATCTGAGAGGGAAAAATTAAAAAGGGTGGAGGAGCCTTTAAAAGCCAATGTAGGCTTTTACTTATCCTTACTTATTTACCCTTTTTGAGAGAATGGCAGTTAATAGATTTGTCACTGTGGTGATGCACGGTTATCTTCTTTCCCTGTCTCAAAATACTGCATTAGTGGTACCATGGCAACAAAGAAGTTGTCTTTAAGGAAAAGAAAAAAAAAAAAAAAAGCGTGACTTCAGTGTTCAAGAAAGGTGGCAGACTGACAGCCCTAGTCTTCCCTTTCTACCAGTAAGGCAGTGGTGGTGTCAGCTATGACAAAACGTATCCGATTATGAACTCTGTGTTGTATTGTGACTGAAAACAAGCCTGGGACATGATCGAAGACAAACCTACTACAGTAAGAGCGGGCTGAGAATCTTCTGAGAAAACATCCTCTTGTCAGACAATTAAATTCTGTTTAAATTGTAACTTTTTCTAAGAAATACATCACCTTGAAAAAACTTTCCTAGACCCAAGTTGTGTCCTTATTCAGGATGGAATTATTCTCTGAGCAGACTGTGGTGATGGTGAAAGAAACCAGATGTCCCTTGCCACTGTGGTAGATTTTTCTGGAGGTCAGACAGTCAAAGGACACATGAAAGGGCCACGTTCAAGTCTCTGTCCTGCTTGATTCAGACTTGAATTTGAATACAGATCTTGTATCTAACATGAAAGCCCGAAGCAGCAGGAGACTGGCTTTTAGAGACTAGCTTCTTTCTCTCATTTGATCTAATCCAGATTGTATAGGTAGTTATCACTACAGCCTTTTTCTTGCTTTCCTACGTCTTGGGTGAAAGCTTTGACGACCAAGTTAGTCCTCTCGCTGCTTTGTGATGGCTGTTTTTACAATGGAAAACAGTTCCAGCATGCAAAGCTGAGAATTTGAGCATAGCCTGGAGATGAGGGTGAATATTGAGACAGAGAAGAAATGATAGAGCAAAGACTTGAGTGTAAGGGTTTCTCATAGATTGTGTACTAGGAAAGTAATTTTCTGCCCAGTTCTAATTTTTCTTCACTGGTCTGGAGAAGGACTGAGACACAGTTGTGAATGCTGTGGTTTTCACTTTGATTATCTCAGCTGTTGGCCCAGCTCTGAGAACAATCCTGGCAGAGACTGGTGATGGTACAGGAGGACCAAGGCCTAGATGGATGCCATGACTTCCTCGTGCTGTCCTCATTCAATCTCTTCAGCCCTGACATGGAGGGACCAGCTTTCAGTTCGTGAATGGCAATTCAAGTGCTGTGCTGCTCAAATTCTCGGTCTCCCTGGCCCTGTTAACTTCAATGAGTTTTAAATACCATACTGAATTGGAGCCTTTTCTAAGATTATTACTGAGATTGACAATTAGTCTCTGAATCACCCTTCAGAGGCTGAGGTTGTTACTTGAGTCACCTCTGTTAGACAGCGTGAATGCTCCCCTGTCAGTTAGGACATGCTTCTATTCCCTTGTTTCATCTGTATTTGGGGGTTTAAGGGAGAATTTATTTCAGGCCTTCTGTTTCTTAAGTGAGTGGCCTTGCTTGATGCCACCGCTTCTGTGTCCCTGGTTGTGCCTGACGTGCCTTCCCTTGAACTCACTGTTGCCAGGAGGTGTCAAGCACCTCTACTGGATTGCGTCCCTAAGAAGAATCAGGCTTTGGGGGAAGAAATGCCAGTTCCATGGCTTTCAGGTGACCCGAGGCAACTGAGGAGATGCCTGGAGGCCTGTGGCTGTTGCCATGGTGTCTTTTCTAGGAAGGTGCTGTAGATGTTCTATTTGGGAGCCTGAGCCTTGAGGTGAAAAGTGAGGTATTTCTGGACACTGAAGTGCCTATGTAGATGGACGGGACTTTTCTTGATTGTTCTTTTGGATCTAACCTCCACCATTTTGGATTGTGTCTGAGCTGTGGCTCCCCTTCTGTGGAGCAGTTGTGTTAGTGTTTCACAGAATCACAGAATCGCAGGGGTTGGAAGGGACCTCTGGAGATCATCTAGTCCAACCCCCCTGCCAGAGCAGGGTCACCTAGAGCAGGTTGCACAGCATGGCATCCAGGTGGGTTTTGAATGTCTTCAGAGTCGGAGACTCCACCACCTCTCTGGGCAGCCTGTGCCAGTGCTCTGCCACCCTCAAAGGAAAGAAGTTCCTCCTCATGTTGAGATGGAACTTCCTGTGTTCAAGTTTGTGCCCATTACCTCTTGTCCCATTACTGGGCCCCACAGAAAAAAGACTGGTCCCATCCTCCTGGCACCCTTCTTTTAAGTATTTATAGGCATTGATGAGATCCCCCCTCAGCCTTCTCTTCTCCAGACTAAAAAGACCCAAGTCCCTCAGCCTTTCCTCATAAGAAAGATGTTCCATCCCCCTAATCATCTTTGTAGTCCCCTGCTGTACCCTCTCCAGCAGTTCCCTGTCCTTCTTGAACTGCGGAGCCCAGAACTGGACACAGTACTCCAGATGCAGCCTCACCAGGGCAGAGTAGAGGGGGAGGATAACCTCCCATGACCTGCTTACCGCACACCTCTTGATGCACTCCAAGATGCCATTGGCCTTCTTGGCCACAAAGGCACATTGCTGGCTCATGGTCATCCTGTTGTCCACCAGGACTCCCAGGTCTCTTTCCACAGAGCTGCTTTCCAGCAGGTCAACCCCTAATCTGTACTGGTTCGTGGAGTTATTCCTCCCCAGGTTTCCCTGGTTCACAGAGTTGGTGGGGGAATAAACGCATTGAAGCCTGCAAGATGTTTGGTACTGTGATTATGTAGGTTGTGGAAGAAAGGGAGATGAGGTTGCTGTACTGTCTCTGAGACCTTTGAAATTGCATGCCTATGTCATAGGTCATAACAGCAGCTTACATCTTTAAAGGTGACCTGCAAATACATTGTCGGCAGCTGTGAATGGGCCCATTCTTCCACCCTTTGATCAGTCAAATTTTGCAGTCAGCATTAGTAGAAGTATAGTCAGGTCAAAAGTGCCTTTCAGTCCTTCGTATTCCTTATATAAAAGGACTGGAGAACTTCCTCATTCTTGCTATCTGTAAATCAGCACATAAAAATAAAGTGTGTGAAACTGAGCCTCAATGCAGGGCAAGTCCTCCTGCCTCGGGTGGGAATTTCACCCTTCTGCTACAGCACTCTATGTGGTCTGATTGCATTTCTGGTAATGTATGTGTGGATCACCTTGAGGAGAAGAGGAGGAGTTATACAACTGTTCCCTCACGGTGCTGTTAGGAAGGGTCGGGCTTTATCTCCTTTGAAATAGATATCAGGAGAGAGCTGCAATCCTGTGAAAACACACATTTATTTCTGAAGTGTTTGTGTATTGTGTGTGTGGTGCACATGAATAGAATTGCCACCTGTCCGAGGCTGATAATGATGATCTGGGGAGCAGTGGTCATGCGCTCCTTATTCTAGCAGTTTGCTGTATGAAGAATCAGTGCCTACAGGTTCCCTTGGTCTGAATTTATGAAATGCAGCATGCCATGAGTTGCTTTACCCTTTGTGGCACTTTTGGAGCTTGCATAGATATGGATTTGTTGGAGGTTTTGCTATAATGGAAACAGTGTTAGCTGTGGTTCATGAAAACCCTTTACCTTTTTTTTCTGTCTTGCTCTCTCAGAAAGGTTCCATTAGTTATCCTGTTCCTTTAGGAATCCACATACGGCAATATTTTCCTTTATAACCTTGGCCTCAGCTTGTGAGTCGGCAAAGTGACAACATCCTGATACCCACATGCTTTGGGCACTGAGTAGAGGAAGTGACTGAGAAACCTTGGTTTTTCCATTGCAACTAGCAGGGAACTTGTCCTGACAGTGGGGCTGCTGGCTTCATTTCACCCCACATAACTTTCCTTCAGTAGTTGCTCAGCCTTGCTAAGCACAAGGCTTGTTACAGACAGACTCCTGTGCTTTGCTGCACTGTGACACTGCTGATAGGGATGAGGATATGTAGGTATGCAAGTAGGTGGAAACTTTCTAATACATCATAATAGTAATAATAATAACGTGCACTTCGACTGCCTTGCAGCTTTTGCTAGAACTTCTGCCCACGCATCAGCCTACTTGGTTCACAATGCAGTGTGCATGCTAGACAATTAGTGGTTGATAATGAAAAATGTCATGGGAACCAGCAGGAAAATCATAGCTTACTCCAAATATATAATGAAATGTAATTAGCACAGACAGTAAAACAGACAATTTATGGGGTTTTTCGTAATTAAAAAGTACCAGTAAACATTCCTTTTGCAGGAAGCTTGGTATCAAATGGAATGAAAGAGCTATTGTCTGGAATAGGATTTTATGCAAAATTTAACCCTTGTAAAGCTGAGTGGATTAAGGTTTTGTTAATTGCAGACTCTCCAAGTGAATCTATTGTGGCACTTCTTCCATTCATTCTCCTGGTCCTGGTCTGTCTGGAGGGCCCAAGTCTGCTAGCAGAATTGCTGTGAAAACTGCACAAGCCAAATACCCAAATTCACGTAACAGTGTCACTGGTACTTCCCTCCTGGTCTTCCCTGACTCTCCCTTGAAGTCATCTTGTAGCGTGGAGGTAGCTTTGAGGGAGAGGTTGGAGCAGGAAGAGCATTGTAATGTCTTGTACTCCGTGTCCTCTGTCAGATGTCTTCTGTTGATCTCACTTTCACCTCTGGTCTCCTCTTTCCTAGCTTGGGCCCCTTCACACCGCACCTCTTGGTTGTTCTTAAGCAGCAGCAGCAGCAAAGGAGTGTGTGCAGTTACGCATGCCCTCAACTTGCCAAGAGCACAAACACCATTTCTTGGCTTGCGCTCTCTCCTGGGGTAACAGAATGTGTGGACCCACTGTGGCATTGCACAAAGGCATCTATGGCATTAATTTCATATCTTAAAAATGGGTAAGCAAATTGGAGAACGTCCTGGCTGAATGGACTGTTCATGTCCCAAAGCACATAGTGGCCAGCTCCTTCCCTGGACTTGGGTGCCCAGGGTTTGAACCAATGGTTGAATGCCTCACTACATCCCCTCTTCTTGCCCTCAGGTACTGTCTGTCATCTATTGCTATAAGGCTGGACATTTTACTTGTGTGAGAAACTCTGACAGACTCCAGCAATGCTGGATGTGTGAGCATTTCTGCTGCTCTTCCTCGTCAACACTCTCACGGGCCCAGACATCCCACCACAAGCCAGAACAGACCTCCACTCTAAATCAGGTTTACAATAATTTCCCAGGTGTAGTCTTAGCCTAGAGTTTCAAGTCTGCAAAGAAAGCCCTTCAGCTAAGGGTTGAGAGGAGAGCTGGGCCACGTGGTTAGGACCGTATGTAGGTGCAGCATGTTTTCCTCTTGATGATGGAGGAGCAGAGAGCCAGCATGCCTCCCATCGCAGAGGGATATGAGCTTCCAGCTGGAGCCAGGTGCACAGACTGTAATGTTTCTACCCACGTATGTGAGACAGTGCTCAGGTGCAAAATCACAGCCCTCCCTTAGAGACGCTGTGGCACAAACCTCTAGTATCTGGCACTGATAACGTGGGGGAGAGGAGAGGAGAGGAAACTTCTGCTTAAAGCCATAGGACAGGATGCCTTGTGCTGCAGAATTCCCAGCCACCTCCTCGTAGTTGAGCAGACCCTCTTTAGGAGAGGGACTCTGTGATTTGCTGTGGGAGCCAACTGTGCAGGAGGTGTCAGCTCCTGCCAGAGCTGTGGCGGTCTTTTGGGGGCACCTTTCCTCTTTGCTTGGTGCCTACAGTGATAGGAGGGGTGGTGCAGGGATCTCGCCCCTTGTTGGTAGCTGGCTGATAATCTTTGCTGTTCAAGATGTATGGGGAGGGGTCTCTGCAATCCCTTCTTACCTGTGCTCCCAAAACCTCTGCCTCTGTGTGGACACAGTTGTTAGTGTTTGGCTTAGAAAGCTTCCTCCTAGAAATTGCTGCTGGATCTTTTCTGAGCTCTGAGAGGAGGTGCCTTTTACATCTCTGCCCCAAGGTGTAGGGGAAGCCTGAAGGTTTGTCCCAAGTCCTACACCACTGTGCTACTACTTTCTTGTTCCTCTGTAGCTGACCAGGAAACAAGAATAGATGGGCAATAATGCTGTTGTGCCAGTCTGAGATCCTTTAGAGCAAGTAGATAGCAGCTGATAATTTGTCTCCAAACTTTCTTTCAGCATGTTTGGTCTAGTTAAGGGTCTGCTTTTTCTTCTGGGGTTTTCACAGAATCGCAGGGGTTGGAAGGGACCTCTGGAGATCATCTAGTCCAACCCCCCTGCCAGAGCAGGGTCACCTAGAGCAGGTTGCACAGCATGGCATCCAGGTGGGTTTTGAATGTCTCCAGAGTCGGAGACTCCACCACCTCTCTGGGCAGCCTGTGCCAGTGCTCTGCCACCCTCAAAGGAAAGAAGTTCCTCCTCATGTTTAGATGGAACTTCCTATGCAGGTCTGTTGGAGAAAGGGGCACTCTGAGGATTTCTGCAGCTGGGATGAAGCGTGTCGGAGCATGTGTTGGACAATTTGTGTTTACAAATTCTGGTGGCTTGCTTGTGCCCTGTCTGAGAAGGAGAAACCCTGGCATCTCCTTGGGCTCAGAGCTGAGATTTTATAAAAGGGCTTAATAAATAGTAACAGTGGTGTCCTTGCCCCTCTACATCACACCCTCTGCAAAGAAATCACTCACATAGAGCCTTCAAAATATGATTGTCAGTTTGCTACATATGTGCTCCAACTTCACACACACGCACACACTTGTGTGCTGAGATGTGGTGATCCCAAGTGTTTGATATGTAAGGTAGAACATAATCCTTCTTCCTGCATATGCTATGCTCAAGAAAAGGAGGAGCCAGTGATTGGACCCAGCCAGGCTGCCATGTATATTCTGGGGTTATGGCTACATTGATTTATACTCAGCTCCTTTGATTTATACTTGGCTCCAGCAGCCACTTAATGGTGACTTCAGCAGCTGGAAATAGCCAGAGTAGATGTATTACTCAGCCACTCTCAGTCCCAGACCTGCTCCCTGGATTGAGGTGTGAGGGGAAGATAAGGCTGGTATATGCCTGCCAAATTATCCAGGGAAGCTGTGGCACCAAATTTCAGTGCTGGCAGGGAGACCCACTGTCTTGATGGATCCTGCTTAGTGCTGATGTGTCACAAAGGGGACACAGAAGTAAACACCAGACAAGTGTCTGTGCCCATACAGAAGACAGCAATAGAAGCGTAGACTTGATCTTGTTGTCAATTAAGCTGCTGTAATTCAGTGCATATTTCTGTTCCTTGCTTAGGCTGTAGTGAGCAAGGTCAGAGCCACCTCTGGAGTTTGTGTAACCCATATTCTTCTGGGTTCTGTCCCAAACACTCATTTTTTTTACATGCGGGCTGCTGCTATGCATTGGTGATTTTTGTTTTGAATTGAGGCACGTTGGCTTGTATTAATTTAGGATTTTTTAATCCCCTAGATCTTAGTGCTGATGTGCACTATCAAGGCTGTAACTGGAGACAGCGTAGCTCTTCTAGCCTAAGTCTTTCGCTGAGTCAAGTCTTGTAAACTCCCAGTGGGATGTTTCACAGGCAGGGCTGGCTCTGTTTACATCCTTCCCTCCTGCTCATCTCATCTGTGAGCTGCAGCTTTGCAACCACAGGCATCCCTAGCGTGCCACTGATGCTGCTGATGTTTCATTTTTATGGGGTCTTTGACTTGAATTGGACAACTGAACTTCAGTCCTTCCTGGTGAAGTAATTGCCAGAATAACATTCCAATTTTTTTTTTTTTTTTTTTTTTTTTTTTTTCACATAGCACTTACAGTTTTTGATGTGTGTGCCCTTGCCATCCACATTGGATGATATATGTAGCATTTGTCCCTTGTTTTGGCATTTTGATATGTGTGAGAAAGGTGAAATGGCTTTAAAAGCTTTTTGCTGGCGCCTGTGGTTTGTTGCAGACCCAGTGGTACAGGCAGAATGTGATAAATTGAAATAAGACTGTTTCTCTACAGTTTGACATAGCGATGTTGATGTATAGGACTAGGTTGTCAGCTGGTGCAAAACCACTGTGCTCGTTACACGTGGCCAAACCTGACACCAAGGGAGCTAAACTGAGTTACCTGAGCTGGAGGTTGGTCTTTTGCAGCAAAGAATGGTAATTATGTAGTACAGTAATAGACTCCTTAAGGGTAAAGTAACAGTTGAACAAAGATCATAGGCTATACATTAAGCAGGTTCTTAGTAAATGTGATGAAGTTAGTGAGTACCATTATGGTGTAATCTGATGATTTTAGAGAAAATACATAAATTACAAAGGAGCTGTTGGGGCCTTTCGCCCCTCGAGCTAATCCTCCTCGCAGCCTCCCCTGAGAATTTACTTCAAGCTGTGCAGAAATGGTTTATGACCAACTGCCCTTCCTTGGCTGGATCCTTGTTGCAGTATAGATGGAGAGTGTCTCTCTTGAAGCTGGTGGAATTCTGCATTGATACGAACGTTTATTAAAATTGGTTAGAGTCATTCCTGTGTTGGAGTTTATAATGTGACAGAAATTAAGACCTTAATTGGAACCAAGTTTGGTGCGTAATATCCCCTGTTGTCGAGGTCCTCAGTAGACTGGCCCAACATGGATGTTCTATCCATTTAACTCAAGTCCAAGTTTTGCTGAATTTTATTGCCATTTCTTCTGGGGAGAGGATGGGAAAGCAGAGCCATGGATACAGATGTGGTTAAAACATATCTTTCTCTGGGCAGTTCTTCTGATGTTTTCTTTCTGACTTTCTCTTCCTAGTTACTCCTGAGGCTGTTGGGTTTTTGTCTGCAATTGGAGTCTTCATTATCCTCCCTGCAGTCCTCTTCCACTTCATCAACAAGAAGCTCTGCTTTGAAAAGAGAGGTGGGCTCCCATGCCTGGAACAACAAGGGAGAAGAAAATACTACAAAGAAAAGTGCAGAGTTCATGAGGGCCTTGGTAAGTATCACAATATTATACCGCCTTTGAGGTACAGAATCTTCTTGAGGCTTTGATTGCTGGGAGGACAGAGAGAGACCCATTTGCTGTGTCTCGGGTTATTTGTGTGGAAAACAGCAGGGTTTTGGATAGACTATTGTAACCTCCAAAACCTGATCAAATGGATATGCAATTGCTACCATGCTCCCATTAGCTTTGTTGTCTGGAGTAATCTCTTGAAAAATGGAGGGCAACACTGGGGAAAATGCACACTCCCCATTGTCCGTCTCTTGTGGGAGTGTTTTGTTAATCCTGTGAAGAGCAAAATGTGAGCAATTCTGAGTAACGATACTGCCTTTCTGCTCATGAAGGAGAAGCCTGTCCTGATTTTCTTGTAGCAGCTATTACACGCTCTTTCATACGTTTGTTCTTGTCTGGAAACATTATGTCTTGGGTAAACCCATGAGTCCTGGAGTCAAAATAACTGGGAGTTTTACTGTGTTACAAAAATAACATTTTAATGTTCCTCAGCCATCAAAAATACATCCATTTTGGTAATGGTCATAACTGAGAATCTGGTAATTTCATCACATGTTTATTTGTAAATTTGCATGTCCTAAGTGAATAATCATTGAAATAATCAGCCAAGAAGAGGCCTCAGAAGCCTCCCAATTAAAAGGTCCGCTTCTCAGTGTTTCAGTCTTAAAGTTAATTGTAGAAGGGCACAGCTGCAAAGCATGGAGTCTCTGGAGGTTTTTTTGTTGTACATTTTGCCTTGTGCACTGAGGTCAGCTCTGCTGTAGCAGAGGGCATGATCTGGTCAAACCTTAAGAGTCCAGGACTTATGGACAGTTAAAGGCTTGGATGCCACGTGTGACAGGAAGTCAGTGGGACCGACTGCTTCTTGCTAAATGCATTAGTGAGCCAGGGACAGGCACCAAAAAGTTGAAAGTACAAATGATACTTGAAATTATTCCCACCCACTCCCCTCTCCATTGAAAGTCCTAACTTTAATGTTTCTAAACAAAGACTATGTGGTTTTTTAACTAAGTTTCCTTCTTCAGTATTATTTTTAAGTCTTTCTTTCCTTCTCTTTACCTCCCATCAAGTGGTGTAAAAATGTGGCTTTTATTTCGGTTTTTAAGATGACACATTTCCCAGGAGTGTGTGGGTGTTGACATTCTATGGAGCTGTCACAGGCTATCATGTAAACATGTATTTGCAATGCTTTTTAAAATGTGAATTATTAATAAACATGGTGGCTTGCTTTTTTTGTGTTTTGTTCCTTCCAAATTTTGAAGGACAAAAAATTGCTTCCCAGCTGACACACTCGATGGCAATTTTCATTTCAGACCAAATCTTATGTGTCTGAGCAATAAACCTTTGAAAACATGGGTTTATAATGGAAACACTAATTCAACTTTAACTACAGCTGTGCTGTACAAGCAAAATACCACACACATTAATGAGGTGCTAAATCTGATACGGCAGAGGAATGTGTTGTAATCATTAATTACAATGGAAGCTTAAAGTTGGAGCCTGCTTTTTCCATTCAAACAAAATCAGCTTGGCGAGTTGGAGCTAAGAGCTATTTAAAAATATCATCTCTATATTTAGTTTAAATTTCACCATAGCATTTTGATACTTGTAAGGCCAATATGGAATATGCGTGTAGGAAATGCTAATGCTTTTAAAGGACAGCAACATGAGAGAATAGATTAAACCCTGGGATGACATAGCATGTCATATGGGCAATGTAGAAACCTGGAGCCTGAGCTTGGGCTGGGAAGCCAGGAAAGGCTGTTTCTAGCATGGCAGTTGCCTGGTGAGGGAGCTCTCCCAAGAGGAGTGTTGACAAGCAAGAGTTTGTTTCTAGTTTGAAGTCTGACTTTGCTGGGTAGAAAGGAGCAGGATGGGAGTGTTTGTAATGTGTAACTTACTAGTTAGCATTCACTTTTCCTCTTCTCAACTTCTTCTGGTGAGCTGGGTTTGTTACAAGGAGATCCTGGTTCTAAAGACTCAGCTGTTCTTTAACATGGGACATACTAATGATTGTTTTTCCCAGTTCTAAGCTCTCAAATTGGGGAAATCTTTTTGCTTTTCCACATCTGGAATTAAGAGTGGTTAGAACATATCTGTCTGCTATGACTGTCAGCTTTATAACTGTCTAAATAGGAGAGAAGGCATTTTGTATTTTGATCCCTCTGGCGTGGCTATAACATCTGCAATAGGATAAACCCCAATTTGCAACAGCGTAGGTGAATGAAGGCTGTAGCTTGAGAAGTTGTGTATGGGTGCAGTGCATGGGATGTTTATCTTGTCCTTGGATCTAGTTGAGTTTTGAGTTATCTACTGATAAAAAAGACTTGATATAGAAACATAAGCAAATCTGTCTACTTTGCAGGTGCACAGGCTGACGTTCAGAAAATGTACTGTAAAGTGTCAAAGTCTTTTTGTTGTTGTTGTTTTTGCTCTTCTGTGTAGAGCCTGACCTCAGAATGAGGGAAGTGGCAGAATGAAATAGGTGTTTCCATCGTCATGGCTCTAGGATGCATCTGTGTGGTTTGTTCCTAATTTAATTTTAATTGCACAGTTTGTATCCTTATGAAAGGAACAAGATAAGGGAAAGATCTTTGTGAAAATTAAGAATTAATTGAAAACCTTTCAGGTTTTGACTACTGGGACACAATGGATAATGATTTTGATACTTGAGGCTTTTGTGGATCCTGTTCTTGACTGCTTCATTGACCTTAGTGATGAGCCCATCTCTTGAGCAAGGATGTGCTGCCCGGATTGCCTCTCACCCAGCTGCAGAAGTCCGTTCACTGCAGGGGCTGGAGCTCATCTGGACACAGCCAGCCTGTATGTATTTAGGATGGACTTGGCACTGCAAGGGAGAGCTCAGAGCAGGCTGCAAACCTTGATAGAGAAGCTGGTAAACATGTAACCAATAGGAGGGTAGTACAAGGTTAACTTCATCAAGCTTGCTTGGCTATGCCCAAGCACGTGCAGAAGGAAGTGGTAGTGGCATGAAGCAGTCCTGAGCTGACTGGAGCAATGTAGAGCCTTGATGTAGGTCATGTGCAGAATTCCTTAGCGAGCGAAAGATTAAACACCACACTTTTGGCCTTAATGGACTCAGCTGGAGTGATTCCTCACAGCATTGGTAATCTTTCAGGTGGTGGGGGAGTGTGTATGTGGGTGAAATTTCCCCTTGGAGCACTCCCCGACACAAGGAAGGAGGACCTTCCCTTGAACAAAGGCTGACAGATGTCAGTGGGGTATTGTGTGAGGTCTTCTGATGCTGTGATGGTTTGGTGTCCCTTTCTGTAGTGTGAATTTCAGGACCAAGAGGTAGTGATGGTGTTCTTACGTATGGTGTTTATAACGTTGCTGAGCCCTTTGCTTCAAAAGTTCAGGGATGCAATGAACTTCCCAGAAACGTGACAGTGCTCGGCAAATCCTTGTGTAAAGAGCTATATCTAACAGTCTGCTTCAGTGCTGTGACCAAAAAAGAAAAGGGCCCTCTTTGTTCTATACTGTAATCTTTTTATAATGATGTGACTTGAGACCGGGAAAGAAATTGTAGTTTCCTGACTGTGCTTTATACAAAAATATTCCAGTTGTGCCTTGCCTTGAACACTTGTCATGATGTTAAGCATGTACTCCTGATAGGTGAAATCAGCTTAAACATCATGAGGTTTGAAGAAAATTTTTTTTCCATTTTTCCCTTCTGTCTTATCAGCCTCAAGTGTTTTCTGTTTATGTTCTCAAACTGTTCTGCACAGCCACTGCTCTAGCCTCTGGGGCTAGCAGCACACTTAAATAAGCGGAGATGCAGTTCTTATATAAACCACTCATCTCCTGTAGCTGAGGCTTTTAGGAAAGTATCAAGACTTATAACACACAGCAACAGCATGAATGTTAGCAGTGCTGCCTGGATGTCAACCTTGCTTTGTCAGTGCAGCCTTGGCCCCAGCCAGGTACTGGGGACCTGTCATGTGCAGCGTGTGGGACCATCGTGTGCTGGCAGAGGCTTAGCTTCATGTTTAGAAACAATTAATGTGGGTGAGTGTCACAGTGCCAGTCTGGCATGTGCAGTAGGCTAGTTTCCTCCAACAGTGTGGTAAGTCGTGGAAAGCCCAGGAATGTTCCCCTCCAAAGGAATACAATTGTGGTTGATCTTTGTAACCCTGATGCTGAGTACCCAGTAGCTCTGTTGCTCTCGGTAAAGTGCAGATTGACACAAATAACCCCAGACTCATTTTCACCTAGTTAAGGTATGTAGCTCAGCCAGGGTGTTAGGTTCCTTGACCAGCCAGTGACAGGAGGGAGAGGAGCTCTTGAAAGGGAAGTTTCTCAGTGCCTAAATGAAGCCGCTCTTCTAAATGGCTTTTTCTTTCAATTGCTTTTATAGAGGCTTGTAGGAAGAATGACTGGACATGGGACGGTGTGACTGTTGCCACTGATGCCTGCCCTAGACATTAGAAAGCCTGGTTTGTAACAAGGCTGAATTAAATGAAGGATAAGAGTAGCTGAGGAAACAGTTCCTAAGTTGGTAGGCACAACTGCCTGCTCAAGATCTACGGCACTGAATTCTTTTAAACAATTTGAAACTAGGTCTGGTTTTCCCAGTGACCCCTCAGCCTCCCAGCATATCTGGCTGGACTGGTGGTTGACTTAGCAGAAGTGAAAGGAGGTGGGAGCTACAGACTTCACCATGTGCACACACAAAGATGGCTAACCAGGAATGGATAATCATTCCACTGCATTTGCCACTTAGCATTGTGGTTCCCAAACACTGCTTGATGGTGGTCCATACAGAGCAATTTCCATAGGCTCTGTAACCATGGAGAGTGCGTGGGGGAAGAAGGAGTAACAGTAACTGGGTGACTCCTCAGAATGTTTCTAAAATATCATCATTGTGTTAAACAGCTAGACGTGTTCTCCCACTGCTAATTTCCATGCAAGTAATTGGTCTGATTGACCCTGGCTTGTTCAGTTGCTGCAGACTGGGTAGCATGATTGCAGGCGGGGTGGAGACTTGGTCTACTGGGTCTGCTCCGTGCAACAGCTTGACAGCGCAGGTGGGTGGGTTTGAGTGGTGGTGTAAATTGGTGTTTCTCCAGCCTTTTGAACTTGTGATTTCCTTTTGGCTCTTCTGTCTTCATGCAAGCTGATGAATGACAGCAGCTCAATTACAGAATATGCTGTAATTTCTGACTGCAGGTTTCTCCTTTCATTCCCCTAATCCAGTAATTACAGATGTTTCTCACTCCTTTGCCTTGAAAGAGCACAGTTGCCACTACTAACACCACTTTTCTAATACTCCAACGAACTGTGACTTTCTTTATGCCCTTTTTGTAACCATCAGTTTGAGAAGTATAAATAAAGTTATTTGTTGTTGCTTCTGTACGACCACTTGGCACAGAACTGTTAGTTTTTTGTGCCTATGGTGACAAGTGGCTTTTTAAATGCAAAGGCCCTTATTTTGATTTGGAGGATGTGCCTGGCTTCAGTAGAGTGACTCTGAACTTAACACCAGTGCCAAGGCAGAATCTGGCTCTCCAGTATATCGAGGCCAAATATTGTGGTCAAGGAAGGTGTTTCCATTTTTCTCCCTCCTGAAAATTCCCTCAAGTTTTTTACTAATATTTTGGTGGCAATAGTATCTATCTGTGCAGTCGCAGATCCCCTGTTTTATGAGGGCACTCGACTTACATGAAACGAACATGCTTCTGAGTGCAGAAGGTCTTACAGTCTAAACAAAAACAAAGGTGTGGTCGGCATAGGAAATCACCATCGGCTTCAGCCCCATTGCTGGTGGAGCTTCTGAGCTCTGTATTTGAATGTTGGTCTTCCATGAGCATTTTTTTGCCTGAATTTATCACCATATATTCTATATGGTTGAGACCTGGGTTTTTTGAAAAGGGCCCCACAATTTTGAATGATTTATGTCACATTTGCGCAATTCCTTTTTTCTTCTATCCCTTTTGTCTTCTCCCCATCCCAGTGAAACTGTGAGTATCAGTAATTGTTGCCTTTATTTTTGATAACAGGAGAGCATGGGACAAAGGAATGGGAAGAAAGGAGGAGACACCATGGGGCTAAACATTCTGATCAAAACTGCTTCTGTCATTTGGGTATCAATTTTTACAACTAATTTGGCACAGCATCACTAGTAGCGAGCTGCCTGCAAAGACATAAGGTGATTTGAGAGTGAGGAATAAGTCTGCAGGCTTCCTCTGCCTAGGCTAAACCCCATGCAGCAGAGTGCATTGCTGTCTGTCTGATCTCATCTTTGTTTTCACTTCACCCTTTTGGGGCTTGCAGGACCAGTGCTTTGCAGCAGTGGGTTTATTGCCTTGTTGATTTGTCACCCATGAATGTTTCCAATGAGATGTATGTAATCTATTGGCATAAACCATTAGATGTTCCTTGAATGCCCTGGAGTTTCTGAATCACCAGCTGAAAACTATTATTACAGAGCACATAATCGCTTGGAAAGTGCCTCTGTCGTCTTTTTGTGTGTGTGTGTTAAGTTCAGCTACATAAATAGCATTTTTTATAGTATGTAGGCCAAAAAGGTACCAAGATGTTCTGTATTTCTGTTTTGTTTTACTTTAGGGAAACTTGGGCAGCAGTGACACGGTTGATGTGAACCTTGGACACTGTCTATGAACTTTCCTCGTAACGCTTCTGCAAGAGGCTCCAATCAACTGAACAGCTTCTAGTGCACAGGCTGGTTTTGGCACTGTGACAATTTTAACTGGAAATACAGTTTCATCATAGCAATGTTTGGTTATCCATCACTGTGAGGATGGAAGGGCTTTGCTAGCATCTTGTTAAAACATGATTCTGGCAACTACAAGAGGAGGGAAGAGTCCAGATTGTTCCCAGAACTAGGATAGAGGATTTCTTGGCCCAGAGCTGCTGCTGCCTGCCTTCAGTGGAGTAAATGTCTCATCTTCCCTCTCCTATTTTACATGTGCGCTAATTGGGCTCCAGTCTGAAAGGAGGATCAGGCTCATTATAGTTTTGAATATCTTAAAAAGAGTTATTATATCATCTTACCCCTCCAAGCCTTCCTTACTTCCTCCTTTCATGAACAGCAAAATGGCCTTGCCTTTTGCACAGACCCTTGATGTTCTGGGCATCAGCTTAGATTCACACCGTGGTTTAGGTCTTTCCTGCTAAGCTTGGAGCAGGGTTTCATGGTGGGTCTGTGACACTGCTTTTCCTAGGTGTCCACATAAATAAAGCTCCCACCCATGGATATGATCCGTGGCATGCCAGGTGGGTATGAGGGGCTGATGCTGTCTGTATGAGATCAGGAAATAAAGATAAATCATTATCAATGTCTTAATTAAAATTTCTGAGAAGTGGGGAAGGCAGGAATTGTTCTTTTGGGTACATGTAGTGTGGCAGTCTAAACTGGTGACCCAGCACAGTGCGCAGCGTTTCAGTTGTGGGCAGATGGATTCAGCAACTTGCCCAAACTGCTAAAAAAAAGCTTCTTGGTGTAATTTTCTTGGCAGTGACCAAAGAAGTGCATCTTTCTAAGAGAGTGATGTGACAAAGATATCTTCTGATCTTTGGAAGCTGGAAGCTGATTTCCTCTTCTTATGGCTCTACACGGGACAGTGCATTCCCAGGCAGAGAGGTGAGCCTGTGGATTTCTTCCTCATCTAGTGTTTCAGAAATAAGCGCTCACTTGAAAATTGTTCAGTTATTATATGCTGGGACACTGTTTTCAACCTGTGGTCTACAAGCCTCCCTACAAAGGAGGAGTTTGGTAGAAAACTTTTGGAAGGGCCACACAAAAAGTGACTGAAGAAAAGGAAGTTTGTGCCTCTGCTCTGCAACAGCTTGAATAACGGAAATTGTTGTAAGAAATGCACATCTGATGGCAATTTTTTAGGAGCCTGCATATCAAGAAGATTAAAGACACTTTGCTAATATTACAAACCTCTGCATTGTGGTAGCGTTTGAAATTCTGCTAATAGTCTTCTTTTTTTAGCCATACAGTAATTGCATCTCTCAATGGGAACGCTACTCAGGAATAATGATCCTATCAAGACAAGGCAATATAGATTGTAGTAAAGGTTGTGATGGTTTCTGAGAGGTTTAACATTGATCCATTTAGCTATCTTGATTTTCCAAGAGGAAAAAAACCACAACTTTGAGTTAAGCAGGCGATTCAGTGTGAAAATTCTTGTGGTTAGTTTTAGAAGATGAAACTTGAAGTGAATTTGCTAAACTGTTTTTTTTTTCTCTCTCTTTTTTGATGAATGCTTTTATAAAGAAATGAATTTTTCTTTCCCACGCATGTTAAATGCTCTTCTCAGTTCCTTTATTTTATTTTTTTTCTAATGCAAGTCAAAATTCTTAGAGAATTCAAAAGTAAAAACCCGTTATGTTGAAAAGGCCATGTTGTGAAATATATCATAAACACCCTGTTAGAGCAGTGCCTGCTAATTAAGGGAGAGAGCTCCTGGGAAACAGCAAGCCTGTAACAGAGCTCAGCCCCCTTTGATCCTCTGTTGAGTTTGTAAAAATGTTGCCCGCCTAAACTTGTCTGCAGCTTGTTACACATTTTCTCCATCTGCTGCAAGACCAAAAATAAGCAATTTATAATTCAGTTGAACTCCAGTTGTTCAGCATATCACTGACTGTGGAGTTTTCGGTAAGAGGGTAAGGATGGGAGGAAAAGCCAAGCAAAGGCTAAACAGAGTCAGACACCCTGGAAATTGTGTTGCTTTTGCCTGTAGGGATTATGTAGGCACTGGATTGCAAGTTGTACAGGTATGTTGCAGGTGTTACTGCAAAGCGGTTCGGGTTTTTTGGGCGAAATACACTTCAGTGTCTATCCATTGTCTATAAACTGAAATCAAACCATTTGCTGGGCTTCTCTGGCTTTAATCCTGGCAAATTTCCAGGTCTTGGCTAGAATTGTGGATCTGTGTGTACACGTGTGTGTGTGTCATGTTTACCCCCAGCCTACTTACAGCAAGATGACTGGGGCAACTACTTGGTATATGAAAGATGCATGTTCAAGTCTTATTTGCCTCTTCGGGTGACTGGATGACAACATCCAAGCCCTGCAGGTGACTGTAGATCACTGCTTTAATTCTGTGACTAAAGTAAAGCCTTGCCTTGAAAACCTCTCTCTGTCTTTATGGTTGTGATACGAACCTCCCTAATGCAGAGTCTCTTGTGCAGGACCATGATGTTTGCCTGAGCCATGGTTCAGTCAGCGACAGCATCCACGACAAGTGGGATGGCTCTGTTGGACCAATTGAGTGTTAGCTCTGAAATCTAATAACAAGAGGAGCTAATTATTCCCTATGCAAATATCACAAGTCTATGTTCTGTTGATTTTTAGAACAGATCAGCGCTTCATTTTAGCACCCATATGTTTTATCTGCATTGGTTAGCTATCACTCCTGGATGCCTGCATCCCTCCAAGGGCTACTGCTGTCACGTATCTTGCTGCAGAGACAGAGGCAGAGCATTACGAAGTTTTTTCATCAGAAATCAGAGATTCATTTGCTGTTGCCTGTAAATAAATGACAGGTTAAAAAGTATCTAGTATCCAGTACTTACCTACCCAAATTTTTCTCCTTCCATGCCTGGGAGAATCTCACTGTTACGAGTACCATCTTCTCCCAGTGACTTCTCTGGTGCTGTGGCTTACCAGTAGCAAATCTGCATTAGGCTGAAAATGTGTTGTTTGGAGTGTGTAATCACTTTAGGTCTATGAGAAAATAAGTTGCACAAAGCAGAGGGGTTTCACCAAGGGCAGGGTTGGAAAGAGGAGAGTTGAAGAAGGGAACATCTCGCCTGGGAGGTTATGCCATGACATTGTCTGTTCTTTGCCAAAGATTTAATGTGTGGCAGGGAGTGTTACCTGGGTCCCAGTGGCTGAGCCAGAGCCCAGTGGTTGGCAGGTGGATACTGGAACAGTGTATGCCCCGAGCCTGGAGAATTTGTAACAGCCATCAGCTTTTAAAATGGCTTTAGTAACCTACATTCATTTACTGCCCTTGTTAGGACTGTAATTCTTAGTACATACTGAGGCTGATAATAAACTTTTTGGAAGTGTCTGCAGTGTAAGTCAACATGACTGAACAAAATTCTTCGGCACAAGCGTTTCAAAAGGTAGAGACCTCTTAAGTCACTGATGTCATCTGTAAAAAAGCTGCTCCCCAGGCAAGGTGGGATCTCCTTAGTCCATGCTCCATTTAAAAATCCAATACACTGGGATTCCCATTACATTTCTCTGAAGGCCCTTTCACAAGGTAATACACATTGCTGCTGAGCTTATTTTCTTGCTGTTTATACTGCATTTACTCTTTTATACTTTAATTGCTCCTAGACCTCTAAATTCAGCAAGATAGTGATATTAATTTTTGAAGGTTCTTTTTGCTGCTTTTTTTTGTCTTTTTGCCTAAAATCTGCAACTACTTAATTCTTTCTCCCTACACCCATCATTCTACTTGTAGATTTCTCCTTCTTCTCAGAGTTCCTAAAAGAATATCTGTCTTGTGATAATGTGGGAAGATGTATATTGGGCAAAAAGGCACCTTAATGTTCTGCAAGTTATGTTTTTATTTAGGGTTTAGATGAGTTTTGAGAAAACCTATCACATTGACATGATAGCAATGCTTTTGTTAACTTGCTTCTGTTCCCAGTAATTTCATACCTATAATATTCCACCCTCTGTGTGGTTTTTTTTTTCATTTCTGTGATGCACAAAACAACTCTGGCTTATATTCCTCTGTGGGCAGAGAGAGCTTCTTCAAAGCCTTTCTGGAGCAAAGCATTTGAGATAGTTGTCTGCCTTGGGCTGGTTCTGCACACTTTAGGCCTGTCACTTTAATCAGTCAAAACATAATTGTCCAGAAATTCTCCACCCTTCAATTTTCCCATCTGGACATGCTAATTCTAAGGATGTGGTGGAAGTCAGGGCCACGAGATTATTTGAGATTTTTGACTGCAGGTTATTTTGTACCTTTTTTACCAGATCTGTTGACAGCTGTAACCAGACTGTGTGTGCTTCAGAAAAGGTACTTCTGTTCCAATGTTCTATGTTTTTATTTTTATAAAATTAGCAATTGAATGAAAGCTTTCCAGATCTCTGCAGGAATATGTGTAATTTATCCATCACTTCTGGATTTCTAGTCCTATTTGCAATGGGTAGAAGTGCTTTCTCCATTTCTTCTCTTAGTTCCAGACATCTTACGTAGATAGTGCGTCGACAGGTGTTGATGGACAAGCAATTTACAGTAATCTCTTATGGTGCTTATTCTGTAGCTCCCTGAATTATAAGTGACATGCTGGCAAAGCTGAACAACTGATCACCAGATACTGGCATAGTGTTAAACATGGCTTCTGAGGCTGCTCAAAATTTCCTTCAGCCACTGTCTTCTTGGATGTCTCAAATATACGAAGCTATCCAACAAGCAGGAGACTCTATATCTGCTTCACTACTGAATTTGAGTGGAGTGGGTCGTAAGTCAGAAGAAGAGAGGAACCGGGACTTGGAGAATAATGGAAGAGTTTATGAGGATTATTCTGAGGAATCAGATGATGAACGACACCTGGACCTCTGGGATGAGGAATACTTATATCCTAGAAAAGATGGTCACATTAAGGGTCCTGATCTTGCTTCACAAGACTTCCCTCATGGCTCTGACATGGGTCCGCAGAGGCAAAAACAGGTTAAAAATACCAGCATCTTACCAGAGCATTGTGTTGAAAGTGCCACATCTTTGGCAACCAATGGATCCTACTGGGCAAATGAAGATCTCCAGCCACTTGATCGACTTCCTCCCATCGCTGAGGAAGAAGGTGAGCCCCCTATGAGGATGGGAGGTCATGAGCACAACCTCAGCTTGGGTGGCTCCTTAAAAAGTAATAATGGCAAGGCAAGTTTTGCAGGTAAGCAGCTAGCATGCACCCTGATAGTATTATCCAGACCTCTCTTTTCTGGTATAGATTTGATTTAGTTGCTAATCTGCTCATTATGTTCTGTGTTGTCTTTGTTTCCCACAGCTAAAATAAAACTCCCCAAATCCCAAAGAAACATCTAACCTTTCCTCTTCTGTTTCCAGTTCTTCTCTTGTTTGTGAGACTAATCTCATTGAAATAAGTGGAAATCTGAAGGGTGAAATGCTGTGTATTAGAAGGCAATTGGGCCCTGTTGCTGTAGCAAGGAGTATTTTGCTCCCCCCATGTTTTGTTTCTGGTAGCAGGACCCTTCAAAGGGAGTGTTTAGCCTTAAGTCTTTGCTTTGAGAACCATCTGCCTTTGCGTCATTGCTATTAAAGATATATATAATCTCAAACCTTGTTTCTCTGTGCCAGGAATCTCAAGATGTTACTGTGCCATGTGCTGTGAAATGCTGTACTAAAAAGCCAGCCATATCTCATGATTTTATGGATGAAAGGCTCCCAGATCGCTTTCTTCCTCTCCTACCGCCCCCACAGGCTTTTCAAATAAGACCGAAGAGGACAGCAGGCGGGAGATTATGGGAAAGAGAACTGAATTTGATATTTTCAGTTTTAAATAGGCCTAACTATGACTTCTGATCATTAAGTGACATGAACAGCTTTTCAGGCAATTGTGTTCAGGACTGAATTTCAGCCACGTGACTTGTATTCACTAAATATTGCTGTAAATGTGGCTGGAAGCTGCCTGGGTCACAGAGGACTGATGGAGACAACCACAACCAGGAAAGCTGCAGTCCTGCTAACACCACTCTTGGGTCTTGCTGGGTTAAAGCTGCTCTTTTTGAACATCCAAGGAAGGGGGATAAGGGAGGGAAGGGGGGGCGGGAATGTGTCTACAATATGGAGCTGATGAATAACTGAGACTCACTGAGGGTCTTCAGAATTTGGCTTCAAATGTCTAAATTCTTTTTTTTGAAGCAGGCAGTAGATGTTATTGAAAATTTTTGTTTTACAATGACCAAGAGCTTTTCATCACTCCTGGCTTCTAGGGAAGTCTTACATATTTAGCCTTTTCTGTGCAGACTGCGGAAGATCAGCCTGTTTGTTTTTGTATTTAATAGGAATATCAGACTGAGAGGGTACAAACCTTGACGGTGTTCTTTAATGAATGTTAAAATTAGCTCTTTTCTTTATTACTATTCCTCACACTGTTATGGCCAGGGAGTAAATAATTAAAAAGAGCTTTTGGTCTAGCTGTTCTGTCTCCCAAACTGGGACTGCTTGTTTCATATGCCAAATGAACAATTGCCAGTTCTCAGATTAAGCACCCCAGAGCTGTATCTCTTGGAGCCCAGCCTCTAACCTGTACAGATCCCCTACCTTCTGTTACCCCTATACATTGCCTGTGCGATATCCTGCCCACAGGGTTTGTTCATAGCCACCAAGTCAATGCTGCAGGGCTGGATTTACTGTGTGTGCTTGGATTATGTGTCCAGTGTGTGCACAGATGCCATGGAGCAGGGCATGTAGTGTCCTTCCAGGGAGTGGTGGGGCAATGGATCCTCCTGGACAAGTGCTATCCAGGGTGCAACCTTGTCTTTTGCAGAGCCTGTACCCCCAAGAGGGGGTGTTAGAGCCATTCATGGCAAAACATGGGGCTCCTCAGAGTAGGCTGGGGAGCAGCCTTGTGCCAGATGCATTGTGCTGATGGTGGCCTCCAGATCTTTGTCCTGTCTCTGGACTACACCCATGTTCACAGTGGATGGGAGAAAAGGTGGCGAGCGCTCAGGGAAATGGGGGCCAGGAATAAGCTGCTGTCACTGTCAGAGCAGTTTCTCGCCTGCAGTCTGATCTGCAGGGACGTCTGAGAAAGAGGGTACTTAGGAGCATATAATGGACCAGATGAATTTTCCTGGTAAGAGTCACGTAGAGTCAGATGCCAGAGTAACCTATCGCTGCAGCTAAAGGAGAAGGTCACTCCGAACCTCTCTCCCAGCTGAAAGCAGGTACTGATCAAGTTGCTGTTGGACTCTTACTTAATGTTTATTGTCTTCCCTTCTCAGTAAGCTGTCTGGAGCCATTGTGGACTGGAAGGCTGGCCTTACAGAGCTCCCCAGCACCTACATTGCTTCTGCCTAGAGCTCTCTACTTGCACACGAAGGACTTTATAGCTTTTTACACCAGAGGGAATGTCACTCCAAATGCTCTCAAATAGTTTTTTATCTTTTTATCTCTGCAATGCACTGCACAGAGCCATCCAATGGTCTCAAGACTTTATAGTCATGAAGTTGGCTGTTTGAGGGTTGGGACCTGATGCCTTTTTTTCTCGGAACTAAGTTGTGTCATAGGAGAGAAGGTGCTGAACTGTGATTTGAAAATGTCTTCCACAAGATCTTTCATGTGGAAGAACTCATTTTGCTCTTCTAAGTGACCCTGCACTTCCAAAGCACACACATGCTCTTTGTATTTCTTTTTTCAACTCTTTATTTCCTCGTTTTCCTTTAGATTCACTCTCTAGCATCAAGAGTATGAACTCTTCTAATGGTAACCTAGACATGCAGAGAGACTGTAATACCCTGGCAACTTAAAATTTCAGTCATGGATTAAAATGATCAAGAGAAGATGTTTGAGGTATCCTTATTTCTGTTAGCTTTATTACCTAACCCTAAGTGACAATGTAAGCGAGCATATGGACTTGCTGACATTCAGCAAAGGCGTTCAGTAGCATCAATATTAGCTTTGAACATTTTTCCTTCCATTTGGCATTTTTTCCCCATTTCTGCAAAATACATGTTTCCTGTTTATCCTTATATTCTTTTCAGAACATTGCATCTTGACTTTATTTCACTTAATGTACCATATTTCTCTCTACAATAGAATATTTTAAAGCTAAATTGGCACAAAACAGTAGCAATGCTGAATGCTTTTTGTTGCCATGGAAATATTTCTGGGCACTTACTGAAGACCTGGTTGCCAATAGTAATGTAACAGAGAAAATAGATATGCTTCATTTAGCAGCCACTGGTGATTAAAGAGCCACAGAAACCTGTTAGAAGGTCATTCCAATATATAGTTGATCGGCTTTAGGGGGAAAAAACCCACCAACCTAGATGAGAATCATTTTGTTTTAAAAAAAATGCAAACCAAAATCCAATAGTTGTTCCCCTCTTTTAAACTTAGAGCACGCTTCTGAGATGAAATAAAATAAAATTGCAGTTAAAAACGATCTTTACCCCTTCTCCTTTTTATCAAATATGTTTTTGATCATATTTTTGCCTCCTAGGAAATGTTTCCTAGCTCCCAGAGTAGCTTTTCTGAGGCCCCAAAGCAGCACACACATTATTGAAAACCATTTTTAGGCTTAGGGTTCTAATAAAGTGTTTGAGCAATGAAATTCTTGGGTTCTTAAGTCAAATGTCTGTTAGATACTGAGAGGCATGCTAATCAGCAGGGTGCAGGTTTGGCTGCCGCTGAGTCCTGGTCTGTACTTAAATGATGCTACTAATACTATGCCAAGGTTTCAAACAAATGGGGGGAAAAGTTTTACACTTTGGATGCTTTTGATCCACAGTTTAAAAATGAGGAGGTAGTTCAGCAGGAAATATTGCAACACCAGGTGTTTGGTTTAAGAGGTTAGTGATGGCAAGGCAGACCCTTCCATGCATGCAGATCCCTGACACCATTTGCACATCATGTAGCTGTAAATTTTGCAAATACAGATGAACTTGCTTTTGCAGCTTCCTTGAGACCCTCCTTCATTGTCTAACCTCAGTGTTTCTGATAGAGAAACTGTCTTCCATTGCAGAACAGGGAGTGAGCAGCCTTTGCATCCCCCCACGGCTAAGATACTGCTGATCAGCTGACTGGGGGTGGCTGGCAGAGCATGGCTGCCAAATCCATTATTGCACATTTGGCTTAAGAATTGAAAAAAAGCAGTAGAGCAATAAGCCACTTCTAAAAGTAGTGCACTGCAAGCAGAGGGGTAGAGCTGGCCAGTCCGTCTGCTTCCCAGCCTGAATCTATAGAAATAACAACAAAAAAAGTTAGTAACAAAAAAGGCGGAGAGCAGCAATAATTGTGCCATGAATGCAATGGCTTTAGCTCACTTCGTCCTCAGGGCCCGTGTCCTTTGCAAACAAAATGTCAAAGCGACCATTAGTTAGCAGTTTCAGCAGACATTGCTCTGAAAAGGCATGGGGACAGACGCACCACCAGAGCTGAGTCTTCTGAATCAGCTGAACTATTTTTGCATCATGAGTTCTGTGACTGAAGAGTCTCCTGAGCTGTCTGACACTGTTCATAACACTAGTGTAATTTGTAGGTGAGCGCTACGCTTTAACTACGTGAAGTCTTTGGAGACTTTTTTCCATCAATTAGACAATCTCAGTGCTAACTGAAGGTTCCATTTCAGTTACACCAAAATAAATTTTTTGACCTTGGAATACTAGGAAGTTTGACGTCCTAATAGGAATGGCTAGATGGCTAGATAGTTATCCTCAATACATGTGTAAGGGGAGGCATGCCTCTGAGGCTCTGGGAGTTTTTAAAGCTAGAAAGCACTATTGCATTTACTTACCTTGGCCTCCAGCTTAACAGGGGTCATTGATTTTTGCCAGTAATTGCTGTGGTAGAGAGGAAATTATTCTTTCTACTGTATATGAGCACTCCTGACCTCAGTAAATGACCCTTCGTATGGCCAGGAATTCCTAGGCAAGAAGTGAATTTTCATTAGGTCCTATAAACCCATATAGCAAAATATACCCATAATAGAAAGGTGTTGCTTGTGTGATAAATAAAACTTCTGCTTGAACCTGAAACTAAACTAGATAGATGGCTGGTTTCCATGTAAAGATCCTAAGCGTTGATGAATTTTATCACCTGTCTGGCAATGGAGCCAGCCAGTGCTCTAGCCAGAATGCAGCCCTATAAAAATCAGTGCCTGTACTGAAACCAGGACATTTAAAGAGGCTACCCTGAATCAATAGGACCACTAGGACTGAGTGAAGGAAAGTGAAGGCAGATAGTGGACAAAAGCACTTGACAGAAAATACTCCTGGCTGCTCGAGTGGGAGAAAGTGCTAATGTGACTGGGGGTATGCATCTGGTCTCTGAAGAATGCGGTCGGAGTCTGCAGCTTTCTGAAATGAAGTGCAGATGTGAGTTTGCATTGAGTGCTTTCTCTCTGGGAAATTCAGAACCACTCAGAAAGTGTTTGTGCACAGACGTTTGTCCTTGTGAAGGCGGTACCGTGTTCCTTTTATATTTAAAGTACTCCTTTGCAGTTCTGTCTTTTCAAAGTTTCAAATTATAAGGGATCTTCAGCCATGATGCCAAAAGTAAGTTGTGATGAGAATACACAGTAGCCCTGAAAGGAGGATGGATTGCAGTATGACAGTTTTACAGCTGGGGGAATGAAGCCAACGAGTGGTTCAAAACACAAATTTTCAAAGGTGCTACTGTTGCGGGCTCTGTCTTGGGCCTGTCAGCATTGCTGTTGACATCCTGAGCTGGTCATTTTAGACACAGAATCTTTGTCAGCCCACAGTAGATCAGGAGTTTGGGTTTTGACCAAGTTCCTTGTCTGGTTTGCATAATTTCCTTATTCCTAGCTCCCTGGGGAGCATGAGGAAGGATGCTCTGTTCAGGAGTACTTATCATCTGCTCTTGCCATCTAGAAGGTTGCATAAACTGTCTGGAGAAGGATGTATTTGAGAGGAAGAAATGGATTTTGCCATTCAGTGCAGTTACAGAACAAATTGTGTGTGTGAGCGTGTGTGTTTGTGCATGTATTTTCTGATCCACTTTAGCTAAGTGGCATCCTCTTCCCACTCCCCATATGGTAGTTGCAATCTCTCTTCCTCTGGGAAGGTTGTTTAGGACTCAAGAGGCTTCATTTACCAATAAACAGCATCTTGGCAGCATCTGGGAAGTGCTGCCTCTCTCCTAGAAACCCTGCCTCCTCACCTTCCATCTCCTACTACGGGCGAGGCAGGTGTGAATGATCTCATTGTGTTGTGGTGGAGGTTACGTGCAGGCATACTAGCAGCACTCTGTGCAGAGCTGGAACATAGTATTTCTGTGCGCTGATACAAACAGTAGTACTTTTTGTCTTTT
>VYXH01004586.1:1044-48700 GCA_013397275.1 Burhinus bistriatus | reverse complement strand
TTTTTTTTTTTTTTCAGTTGTTGCTAGCTTGGCCCATTTTGTAAGAGGCTGCTCATCCACTTATGCAAACCCATGATGGCAGGCAAATGCTTGCAGAAGGGAATGAACATTAGGACTTTTGGAAGCAGGGATAATTCATCTCTGTTTCTTCTAGCCACTTTGCATTGCTTAACAGCACAAAACCCCCTAATGTAAGCTTATATGAGATGGGATCTCCTGCCAAAAGGTGAGCTGATGTTGGTCCTCACCTCTTGCCAGATAGGGGTGTGCATATGACTTTTTTGTGCCCGGTTCATTTTTGGCTGTTGTAATGACCTATTGGCAGCAGCCATCTTTTTAGGTAGCCTCACAGAGTCCTGAAACAGTTTTAGTAACCAAGGGGAGACACTGCAATGAAAGAAAATAGGGAGATTACAGTCATAGAGGAAAAAATGTGCCATTTTATAGACAGTGAATGGTATTTGGCTGCGTGGGTCTTCCAGGTAATGAGGAAGGTGTGGTTGGGCTGTACCTCTGCAGATGCTGTTTGCGTGATTCTCATGCAGTCTCATCCTCCTGAAGGAAGGCTTCATCAGTAGCTATTTGTAGACCAACATGAATGACTTAGCTTGAATCTTAAACCAGTCCATAGCAAAATCTGTAGAAAATCCCTTTTAATGACCGTGAAAATAACTGATGCTCTCATGGCTTCATCACCCTATCTAAAAGTTCCCTGATGTTTAGGAGGGTGGTCCCCTGTCTAGAGAGCTCAGTATCCATGTGAGATGAAGCATTACTGAAGGGACTTACTGCACTGGGTGTGAGTGCTTGCCAACGCAAGCTGGGCACTTGGAGACATTTCTGTCCTCAGGTTGAGATTCAAGCTCATATGGTCTACACGTAGCAGTGTAATCTGTGTGGGAGTATTTTCCAGCAAATAGTATGAGAGTGGTGTTGCTGGAGAGAAAGCCCTGAATTTGGATTAATGAGAGCACTGGGGCTTGCTGAAGCTCTGTGTTACAGGGTCAATTTTGGGGTCTAGGCTTATTGCCATAAATAATGTAGCTATAAAACTATTGGCCCTGAGGGTGCAGTTTTGCAGTTGTCAGTAGCTGATGTAAAACTGAAGCTGAGATATATTGTCCTTCCCCGATCACACAGTTGTGCTACTCTCCATGTCTGGCCTCACGAACGTGCCGCTGTGTGGTGAACTGGACCAGCTCATTGCTTCAGCAGAGAGTTACCAGCCCCTTCCCTATTACTTTTGAATCAGGTGAGTTGGCCACATGATTGCTAAAACTGAAACAAGGGGAAGAGGGGAAGGGAAGGAGGACAGGATTGTCCCTTTTGGGTGACAGCTTTGGTCCTGAACGCATGTGAGTCTTGTTGTACCACATCCTCACCCACTGCTGCTGCTAAAGTCTGTGATTTTTCCCGCAGTGTCATGGAAACGGTGGTGTTACAGCAGTGGTAAAGGGAGGCTGTGGTGAATCAACCCTCTGGTAGCAAACAGAAAGTTTCAATTAGAAAAATCAGTGGGAAAATAAATATCTGCCTTGTTGTAATGCAGTTGTTATCCGTAGCAACCCCAAACAAATATCTTTGCGAGGGAGTTGGTTTCCACCCTGCTAATCAGCAAACAAAGACTTGTAGATGTGAAGCTAATGGTTACAGCGGTGGGTTCTATGAATAGCATGTAGTTGGCGTGCATATGCTGGGTCTAGCAGGTTGTGAGCGTGGTGTAGCAAAACTGCGCTTTAAAGAGGAGAAAGAGTCAATGTCCTGGATTTCCTGGGCTTTTCCTTGGCCAATTTGATTTCTGCTAGGTGGAAGGCCATTTTCTGGAAGAAGCTAGTGCCAATTCAGAGAAACTTCCTTAAATGTAGTGGAGAGAGCTTACATAGTGACTCCCTTGCACTAGAAGTGAGTATCCAAGCCAAGCAAACAAGTAGAAGAGGCGATTGATGGGGAACCTGGAGGAATTCAACCTACTGTGCTCTGAAGGCTACTAGGAAAACTGCCATAAAAGTAATGCTTATAAAGTGGAAGTTATTATTTGTTGGAAGGAAAGGACAGTGTTTTCTAACTTTCTGTCCATAGGGATCCAGCAGTTTGTTTAGTTTCCAAGTCCATGAGCATTGACAGCCCCACACCCCAGAGCATTCACAGCTACACCTGTGCCCTGCTGTGTCCCCAGCATAGACACAGCGTCTGCTGACAGAAGGTGCTTTTCTGCCTCTACAGCTGCATGTTTTCTTCAAGCAACCTAACCTGGGCTGGCAAAGGGGTGTAGGCTGACTCATGGATGTAACTGCATCCACACGGGGGGTTTTCCTGCCTTAGCAGTGTCTCCTACAGTGTGTAATCTCTTTTTTATCTTCCAATTCTCCACAAATCCTGGGCCTGTGCAAACAAAACCCAGAAGCATAAATGAAGCCTGACTCATGCTTACTCCACATGTAAAACGTAAAGTAGGTGATTGGGAAAATCAGGGATGATTGTGCTTCTGCTTCTTGGCTGCCATTTCCTTTAGCTATGGAAGAACCTTAGGCAGCAAAGTGAGAGTCAGTTTGAAGCTGAATCCCATGTTCCTATTTTTAAAATCCAAATTTGGGCATAGGAAAAAAGCAACAGGAAAAGATGTTGATTTTCATGCTGTTTGCTGTGGGCAGTTCTCTATTTCTTTGCACAGCAGTGTGCAGAATTGGAGTTTATTGCCCTGACTGCTGTATTGTTTGGCTATGGAGGTGCTTGACGGTCAGAGCCAAATAATGACTTGTTTCTGATTACTTTCTGACTTTTTTTGTTTGCTTTTTTCCTTTTTGTTAGAAATGTCCCCTGGTATGAAAACTGCCATGTTATGATTCTCTCTGCCTGCATTGCATGCAGACACCCAAGTGTGTTTGCCTCAGGAGCTCCTAGCTGGTTTGGTCATGGGGTGGGGACAAACAAAGAGGTAGAGATTGACGTGTTGCAAAAGCAGGACACTGTCACTTGTCACTCAGCAAAGAGGGGTGGATCTTATGTTTACCACCGGGCACTAAATGGCTCCCTGGTTGATATACCTACCAGAAAGGGACAAAACCACACGGCCTGGGTCCAAGGAGAAAAGCCCAGGTGAAGGCTGCCTTCTGTTCCTGAGTAAATGACCAGTCAGTGTTAGTCAATGGTGCACACTCACTGTGCACAGCCTCTATGTCCATCATGGCATGTTTAGAAACATGGGTTTACCGTATCACAGTGCACTCTCTGACAGTTTTAAGTCCATTTGAGGTCTAGGTGGATGTTTTGGATTTTGTTTCTGTTTCATAAAAAGGATTTTTGATGATCGGATTGTAACTCCAAATACATGAGCATAAATGAAGGCATGGGCTACTCTCCTTCCTAGTTAAACCCATAAATCAGGTAGTTGCATTAATTTGTACTTCCGTTTGAACTCCCAGTTCAAATAGTTGACAGCAAGAGGGAGATGATGACTCCAGGTTGAGAACACTGCAAATCAGAGCTGTGGTTGCATGGGAATTGGTAGTAGCAACTTCATGTGTGTTGCTAAATGTTCCCTTTGCAAAATGTTCCTCCTTTTTTTCTGAGAAGCTTTAACATATCCATTGTTTGCAGCAGGCCTTTCCAGTTTTCCAAAATAAAAGCTTTTTTCTTTCCGTGTGCACTTCTGGGTTTTGCTGAGTTAGGAGCTGCTGCAGACCACTGTTTCTCTATGTCATCCTGATCATGAAAATTTTAAGGCCAGGCTTATGTGATTGCTTCTGTAGTAGCAAAGAACACGCCATTGGGATCCTCAGAGTATATGTATTATGCATAGATGTACTGATAATATCTTTGGTTATATGATCAAATACATTTTTTTTGTATAGTACTTCTGCTTCCTTCAGGGCTTGGTGGTGCTCCCATTGAAACTCTCACTGACTTCCGTAAAGCAGAAGCAGATCTTTAAGAAGAAAGTGGACGCACAAGGGCAGCATTAAATGTATAGGAAAGCAGAAATTTGACATTTGTGAACTTTTGATTGTTCAGCCAAAATGACTGTTGTTTGGGTTTTTTTAACACTCAGGCAGACAGGATGCATGCAGTACATTTATATTTTACACCTACACTATGTATTTTATTCAATTTTTTTTTCTTCTTGGATAAGCTTGGAGCAAATGATAAGTTATTCTTTATACTTGGTAACACTGCAGAGAATTCTTGAATTATTTATTTCACGCATTTTAGCTTAGTGTATTTGGATGCCTGTAAGCTAACTTTGTAACTGATTGGGTGTTTGAAATTTCTGAATAAATAGCGGTAGTTTGAAATACCTTGCCAGAAAAAGAGGTCACCCTCCGTCCTTCCCCCCAGTCTCCTCTGGGGGGGAAGAAGAAAAAAATCCTACATACCTTCTTATGAGTGGTGGGAAGTTGATTTGTAAAACAGATGCTGCATAGAAGTAATTGAGTTGAAGTTGCTAGAAATATGTATATGCTACACAACATCTGCAGATCTCAAGATGTATTCATTATCTTTCCAGAATTTAGATTGTAATTGCGGGTTCTTTATTTAAGTTTCCGTGGTGATACAGAAAATGTTTCCCCCTTGTCCTTTCCTAATCAGGACACTTGTATATTTGAATGGCGAACGTTTTTCTCTCCCCTGGGTAAAGTTAGTTTTATTAATACAGAGATATTAAGTTGACGTGGAGCTGTCTGCTGCTTAGGCAGAGATTCAGCAGCAGACGTATCAAGCATTTGCTACAGATTCCCCAGTGCCACCTTTTAATTAGCCTGTATGCTTCCAAATGCTAGTAAGAAATAGCATCCAGTGTCATAACAAGTGATGCAGTCATGCTTTGGGGATTTGTAAAGTTGAAGTCAAAGTCAAGTGGCCAATAATACATCAAACCGGGCCAAACTCCTCCCCTCCATCCATTCATCCTTCCCCTTCTGTCCTAGAAAAAGGGCTCTGCTCTGTTTTGCAGGGAGTTGCATGTAGGTCACCCCAAGGGTTGCCCTTACAGGAGCAGTCCAGGAGTGCTGCATCCCCATGGCCTTTGCAAACTTTCCTGTAATAACCAGAATTGTACACAGTGTTAATGCGCATTTATTTAAGTATACAGTCTCATACCCGCGGACCCATGATTTTACAGTTATTTTAGAAAATGGTGAAAGATGTGGCTTAATTACGAAAGGTGATATTTTACTCAGGATTTTTGGTAAGTTGTTTGAGTGAAAAGTGGACTTTTGTTTATATTGGAATAATTTTTGGTTTTTATCTTAAATACCCAAAAGATATGCACATATAAATATGACCTACCAGCATTTTCCGAGCATTTAAATTAATTTTGTAGAGGTTGCGTGAGCTGCAGGTAGTGAATTGACAACACAGTTGGCTGAAAAGGAATGTTTGGTTTTATGTGTTTCGGTTATTTGAATAGATCATAGCACATTTAGGCCATAGGGTTGTTACAGCTTGAAATAATTTTTATTTTAAAAATTTCAAAGAAATTTATTTTTAACAACTTACATAAAAATAATCAATTTTTATGATAGCTGGTCACTGACCATTTACAAACTAATGTCTAAAACCTTTTTCATTTTTATCAGAATAGGAACGCTTAGCTTTTTCCTCCAATTCAGAGCAATTTTCTAGAAGGAACAGCAGGCTTATTGTCAAATTGTGGCAAATCAGACCAGAGGGTCAAATCTACCAGCGTGGTGGCATGGAAGAAGCCAGCTTCTGCTGGGCTGGTGGTGGGAGCAGTTTGCTTCGATAGTGTCAGCTTCCTTGCTCTGTCCTCTCTGCCCAAGGAGTTAAGTGCCGTCTTCTGTTCAGCAGCAGATAAATTTATGGAGCAGTGATAGCAGTTGTCGTTAAGTTTATACTGCACGTTTTTGATAGACCTAACACAGTGTGTAAAATCAGGATCCAGTTTCCCCACCTGTAGCCGTGTGGTTGATGTAAGTCAGATTTGAGGTGAAAAAAGATGCTTTCCCTCCCAAACCAGGCGATATCACTGAGAAAGCTGCCCTCCACCCGTTTATCTGCAATGCTCGTTTGTTCAGCTGCATGGGTTTGCCATAGCGATTATCAAAGCGAGTCTTGGCAACCGTATCGTATACTTTCATAGTCAAGAGCAAGCAATGAACCGACCACACTTGACAGCTGGCTTGTTCACACGTGTGTACGCAAACATGCATGTTCACACTGACTGCCCATCATCCCCACTGCCCCCTTCTTTGTGCGTGCTGGTGGGTCAAAACGTCCTGCTGTTGTGCTTCCTTGATGCTGATGGCAGGGAGATCAGCAAAATGCCTCTGCGTTTTCCTCCTGACAAATCAAGGCCAAGTATATATAGTATGTATTGAACCCTCCTTCCCCCATCTGGCGGATATTCATGCACTAATGAGGGTACAGTCATTTCATATTCAAAGCACGTGTTGGTAGCAGGAGGGGAAGGGCACTGACAGGGACGTGCTCAAACGCATAGCTTCACTTTTAAAGGTTACAATTTACATCAGTCTCCTGAGTTCCTCTGCTGCTGGCAGAGTCAGTAGTGCCTGTTAGCCATGTGCCGAATTCATGTTTTCGTGGTATTACCCAGAGCAGGTTACGTCCGAATTGCTTTTTCTGCACAAAAGAAGTTCCCTCTCCACCTTAGCAGGATCTGAAGGGGAATGGAAGCATGACCAAGTTTTCAAGTCCTTTGCTTACTACTTTGTTTTTGCACATGCTAATGATTTTGCAGGTGGTTCTCTATGTGTATTGTGTCTTACTTTGTGTTCTACTCTGTTAAATATCTTCTTTTTTTTTTTTTTTTTTTAAAAAAAAATAGTGTGACATGCAGAGTTGGGCAAAGTCTAATAATATGTAAATGTTGCTGATATAGTATGACATTCACAGGCTTTCCAGAGGTTGAAGAAGCAGGTGATTCTCAGGTTCATTCCCCAGACCTCCCTAAACCCTTGGTCCCCTTTTTCTCTCCAGAAGGTCCATCTGAGAGCTAGAAGTGTGCCATGTCATCTGGCTTCTTGGCCAAGGGGCAGCAGACTGTCTAAAGCGTGAGTTGTGCTTTTCTCCCAGTAAACAGTTACGTGGAGGATGAAGAACAGACAGCGTCTTCAGGCAGCGATGATGAGGTGATTAAGCAGTTTGAGATCTCGGTGTCATGCTCACAAAGTTTTCGATCAGAAGTATCTGAAAAAGCAACACCAGCAGGTGTGGAGCGTAGACCCAAATTCAGCCGTTTGCTCTCCAGCCATGAGGAGTGCAGTACAGAGGTATCTGAATGCAAAGGTACTGTTTGCATAAAATAAGATTAAAGAAGTTGGAGTCTTCAAGATGTGTAGCCTCAACATAGAGAGGTTATTTTGTTGTGAAGAACAAGTCCTCAATCCTGCTTTCTCTCTTAATAAACTTGATTTCCTTACTGGTTACCTGCAGCTTATTTCTAAAATACTTTGAGGGAAGAGTCTGGATCCAAGCTCCGCCGAAGTCCATGAAGATCTTTCCATTAACTGTATATGGCTTTTGAATTCTGGCTCCTAATCCACAGAGGTTTTCATGGGTTTTATTGCCAGTTTTGCCAGAGTAAAGACTGCAGGACTTCGGTCTAATTATTTTTGGTCTGTGCCACTTAAGTCGTTTCTTTAGCAAGCCTTTTAGCAGAAGTTGAATGTCTCCTTTTGTAACAGCTTTGCAAACACAAGGTGAACAGTGAATGAATTATGCTGTATCATTTGCCAACACATATGCCAAATGTCAGGCAATGACAGAAACTAAAAATTTATGGCACAGAAGGGAAGAATTTTATGATCTTCTGTGGACTAATGTAATGACTCTTTTATACAAACAGAGATGAAATGCATTTAAAAATGTAGCTACTTAGAAAATTGGCCTGAACACAATCTAAAATCTGGAGCAGTTCATTAGAAGGAAGAGCCATGAAAGTGCCCCTTGTTTTTCATTGTGTAGAATGTTTTAATTTTGAAATACAATTGCTTGATTTTGATGCACCCTCTGATTAGAGCGATCATTTCAAGATACGGCTCTCCATTGGACTCTTCTTCTGGCACAACATGGTGCAGAGTTGCTCTTAATTTTCTTTTCAGAGGTAATATTAATATTGTTTAAATAGCTGTTCTGAAACTAGATGAAACCAGATGTTGAAGCCTGCTTGCACAAAGACATTCAGTTCTCTGCCCCATTCCTCATTAAGCTCAAGATTAGACCCTTTTTTACAAACAAATGCCTATAAACTAATCCTTGGGTGTGTCAGGTCTCCTGGTCCAGGAAGCCCGAAGAGGCTTCCGAAGCATGTAGAGCTGCTGTTACTGGGTGTAGGGTGTACAGTGATAGTTATACACACCCACGGCTCCCTATATGAGACATTTATCTGGGAGAAAAGCCAACTGATTGGGGTAAATCCTAGATAACCCCACACCCTGCTACTCCATGTGTGTGAGAGTCCATTGTGGACCCTAGTTGGTACCATGATCACAAAACACAGAAAGGTTTGAGCATGTAATGCCATCGTTGTGCCCCGACGGCGTATCAAATGCTTTCAGCTGAGCAGATCCTCTGGACATGTTTGGGTGGGAGGGATGAAGGATCTTTCAAAAGTGCTGAGTCTAGATTGAGATCATGGTACTTTCAGACCTTCTTTAAACTCTGCCTAAGACTTCGTTTCTCCATGTGTTCTCTTAATAGACCTTTTATTCATATAGCTAGTAGTTTTGTTTTCTTACAGAATCGGAAAAATATAATGAACTTAGGCATACAGCAAAGTTGAGCATCTCGGAGAGCCCTGAATAGCTTCTCTCCCACTCAGCCTTGACATACGGCAAAGTCTTCTCACATTATGTTCTTACATGAGGTTTTCCTTGACCCTCAGTTTCTGTTATCAATGTCATGACAGCCTGCACTTTGGACTTGTCTAGCTTTAACTTTTTGCCTGTTAAAAATCTTTGTAGTAACCTGAATAGAGTTTGGAAAGAGGAGTGCACGCTGCAGGAAGGAATTGTTTGGAGGATGCTTTGGGGAGCTGAATGGCTTGAATGCCAGCTCTGCCCACAGCCTCTCTGCAAATCACCCTGTTAATAAAGAGCCTATTTTAGTTCTGGAAACATGGAGTCTTCTCAGGCTATTACCCAGCATGTGGTAAATTAAACAATCTTGGCCTGATTGCATAATGTCACTTGAAATTTAAGATTCTTTTTCTCTTTAACCCCTAAAATTTACAAGCTATTTTTGTTTAGATTTATTGTAATTACGTAATGATTTTGCTCCTTTGAGGCTCTTCTAGGAAGTTTTTTAGCACTTTTTGATGGCTAATCTCAACCAGGGGCAGAAGCGCTGCTTGGTCTCCCTGCATCTGGTTTGGTTCAGCGCAAAGGAGCATGTGGTGCCAGGGTACTGCAGAGTGATTAGGAACTGGGGCTGTAGCAAGGGCCAGGCAAGAGGATTACTGCTGTATGAGGACAAATACGGCTCAGTCCCACTAACTTGTATCTCTGCTGCTGTTACTGTCTTTTGGGAAGAGGGGTTTGAAAATGACTCCTAGTAGCTAGGAGGATTTCAAGTCCAGGAGTACCTACATCCATACAGAAATCCTTTTGTCCTCTGGACCATATTTAAACAGGTTCTTAACTTTCAGCATGTGCTTATATAGAGTCTAGAAGAAGGGATCAAATTTCTTTCATTTTGGAAAATCACAAAGAAAAGACATGTTTTTTATTCTAAAAGCACAGTGATTCATTGCAGTCCACAGAGCAAACATCGCCTCGGTCAGCACACGTAACACGCACACATTACACTCTTAATTTCAGTGTTTCTTGCTGGTCAATGAACTATGTAGTGTTAATTTAGCAAGATCTACTAGGGTCCATCTTTTAACTCTGGCGGTGTGTTTTAGGAACTGGTGAGGCCTCTCAGGACATTTCTTTAGCACATTGTAATGCTTCATAGAACTGAGAGATTGTGCATCATTGAAAAAGAAGAAATAGACTGTAGGTTAACCCAGCTGTTTACCTGCCAATGTAAGGGGGAACTTCACAGTGTTTTCCAGCCTGATTTTCAGTGTTTGATGTGCTGAGCTTTCCCTGTGTCTTTGGAGAGATGCTTCCATATCCCGGTACCTGTTAGAGTTCTCTTTGGAGGTGATGCTCATCCTTCCATCTGACAAAAGTCACAGTTTCTTCATAGCCAGTTCTCCAACCTTGAATACCGACTTCCCAGATTTGTTGGTGATTTCTGTTCCCCAGTATTCCCTTTGCCTCCTTCTTGGCTTGTGGGCACACACAGGGAAAGGTTGGGGACAGGACTGAAAAAAATAGCACTCTTTTAGTGTACAGTGCTATCTGCCCTTAATTTTAGAATTGGCTGCTATTGATCTGCAAGAACTCTTGACTAATTAAAGTTCAAATAGTTAGATAATGGTGTCTCAATGTATATGCCTGATGCTGTGCTGTTTATTCATGTCAGGTATTCATAAGACAGTTGACATTTTCTTCCTTAAAGATGTCTCAGGTAAATTACAGGCATTTTACTGCTCTGACCTTTTCCTTTACATGAGAACTTTTGTTTTGACTGTTTTTTTTTCTTTTTGTGAGAATATAATGTTAGGGCGGATGTAATTGGAGAGATGTAGTTGTTCTAATCTGTATAGTTTGGCTATTGCCTGTAATGATCCTCTAATACTGGTATTTGTAAGTGATTATCTCTTACCAAACCACTTTAAATTTAAAAAAACCCAACAGACTGTTTCACTAAATGATTTTGGTGAATCACCTTTTCCCTTCGTTTCCCTGAGTAATACATTTGCTTTCCTAACACATTCATTTTTTGCCTGAGTCTTAGAGAGATGGCTTACTCTATTAATATATTTCTGGAGTTCTCCTGTTATGAATAGCCTTTTATGGCTTTAATGTAGTTTTTGAAAATTCCTCTATTATTGATCTAGATATTATCCCAGCAGGAGTCAGAACCACAAGACAATTGTGTAGGGATAATTTCTTACTACAGTAGCATTTTATTCTGAAAGCCTGCTGTGTGGTGTTTGCTTTGATGGATGACCCACTGTTTAAAATGTGTGTTAGACATTGGCTTGCTAATTAAATGCCTTAAGGAGTGCCTGTACCCATTCAGTCTCAGTATATTTCTGGAATTTCTGTTGTTTTATTTCTTGCTTACTTTCTTATGTTTACTTCTTTCTTGTTTCTGACTTTGTAAAGAAGAATGGGAGTAATAGCAAAAAACCTAATTACTTTCTACCCTCAATCAAGAGTTTCAGCTTAGGGCAGAGGCGAGACAATGAGGGCTCTTGGTTTCAGTACTAGGTCTGCCAGATGGGAGGATGAGGAGGAGAAGAGGTGGGTTTTGCATTTCGGAAGGGAGTGAGAAGAGCACTCACCTGGAATTTGAGAGATGTGAATTTGGATCCCTCTCTGCTCCTGAAGGACCATCTCCTGCATCTCAGAGGAGGACCAAAATTACAAAGCTGTGAGGTGCTCTCAGACTTCTCTGTTGAAGTGCCTGCGCTTGAAGCATTTTACTGGGAGCGAGAATGTGAGACCATTCATAGTTGAAGAAAGGGGATAAAGTTATTCTCATAATCGTCTGAGCTGTTAAATTGAAAGAGCAGCCAAGGAGAGGGGCAAGGACTTCTGCACACCTCCAGAAAATGTTTCCTGAGTATGATCCCCATTCCCCTTCTTAGTTTTGAATTTTTTTTTTTTTTTTTTGTGGAACAGGTATGAATCAGAAATAACATATTCTACTCAGAAAGACGTGGGCTTTTTGTTCTAGACAGAGGGATGTGTAGAGAATCGTAGAATGTCCTGTGTTGGAAGGGACATTTAAAGATCATGTAGTCCACACTCTCTGCCATGATCAAGTTGCTCAAAGCCCTGTGCAACCTGACTTTGAACACTTCCGATAGTGGGGCATCCACAACTTCTCGGGACAACCTATTCCAGTGTCTCATCACATCATAGTAAAGAATTTCTTCCTTGTATCCAATCTAAATCTACCCTCTTTCAGTTTAAATCCTTTACCCCTTGCCCTGTCACTACAGGCCTTGCTAAAAAGTCTCTCTCCATCTTTCTTATAAGCCCCCTTTAAGTATTGAAAAGCAGCAATAAAGTCTTCCTGACATCTCTTCTCCAGGCTGAACAATCCCAACTCTCTCTGTCTTTCTTCATAGAAAAGGTGTTCCAGCCCTCTGACCATTTTCATGGCCCTCCTTTGGACCTGCTGTAAGAGGTCCATGTCCATGTCTTTCCTGTGCTGGGGGTGCCATAGTTGGACACCGTACTCCAGGTGGGGTCTCACAAGAGCAGAGTAGATGGGGAAAATCACCTCCCTTGAACTGCTGGCTGTACTTCTTTTGATGCAGCCCAGGATATGGTTGGCTTTCTGGGCTTTAAGCACATATTGCTGGCTCATATCCAATTTTTCATCCACCAGAACCCTCAAATCCTTCTCTGCAGGGCTGCTCTCAAACAATTCATCCCTCAGTATGTACTGATATTGGGATTGCCCCAACCCAGGTGCAGGACCTTGCACTTGACCTTGTTGAACTTCGAGGTTCACATTGGCCCACCTCTCAAGCCTGTCCAGGTCCCTCTGGATGGCATCCCTTCCCTGAGGTGTATCGACTGTGCCACTCAGCTTGGTGTCATCTGCAGACTTGCTGAGGGTCACTCAATCCCACTGTCTATGTCATTAATAAAGATATTGAACAGTACTTGTCCCGTTACTGACCCCTGAGGGACACCACCTGTCACCGATCTCCATTTGGACATCGAACTATTGACTGCAACTCTTTGTATGAGGCCTTGCAGCCAACTCCTTATCCATCAGATAGTCCATCCATCAAATTCATATCTCAATAATTTAGAGAGAAGGATCTTGTGTGGGGCCATGTCAAAGGCCTTACAGAAGTCAAGTTAGATGATATCTGTTGCTCTTCCCTTATCCACCAAGGCAGTCACCCCATCATAGGTAGCCACCAGATTAGTCAGGCAGGGTTTGCCCTTTGTGAAGCCGTATCAACTGTGTGTAATCACCTTCCTGTCATACATATGCCTCGACATATCTTCCAGGAAGATCTCTTCCATGATCTTACTGGGCACAGAGGTGAGGCTGACTGATTGGTAGTTCTCAGGGTCCTCCTTTTTGTCCTTTTAAAGAATGGATGTGAAGTTCCCCTTTTTCCGGTCACTGGGGGCTTCGCCTGACTGCCATGACTTTTCAAGTATGATGGAGAATGGCTTACCAACTACATCAGCCAGTTCCCTCAAGATCCTGGGATGCATCCTATCAAGTCCCATGGGCTTGTGTATGTTCAGGTCCCTCAGAGGGTCTCAAACCTGATCTTCTCCTACAATGGGTGGGGCTTCATTCCTCCAGTCCCTTCCTTGAGATTCAGGGACTTGAGAGATGCGGGACAAGCAATTGCCAGTGAAAACTGAGGCAAAAAAGATGTTGGATACCTCACCCTTCTCTATGTCAGTTGTCACGAGGTTCTGTGTCTCATTTATCAGGCAGGGATGAAAACATTGATTCATCTAAACCAAGCATAGCATTTTGTATTAAACACAGTAATTAATACTGTATTTAAAGATTTGAGTTGGAGACTAAATTTGAAAAAAATGATTGTTCTGTAGTAATGACCTTCTTGAGAACAAACCTGCAGGTTTGAGGGCGAACAAGCAGGTGGCCCTGCTTGGGTAGGGGGTGTACAAAATGACCTCCAGAGGTCCCTTCCAATCTCAACCATTCTGTGAAACCTTTAAACCCCAAATAGCTGTGTTTGCAAAGGAAGTCAGTCTGTTTTCATTAATGTCATCAGCTGTCTGGAAGCACAACTTGTTTTCTTTTATTGTAACTGCTCCTTGCTTATTTGAAAGGCATGGAGGCAGAATCTAGCTCTTTGTGTTCCTAAAGTAAGGCCTGGCATCAGATGCGTTAGGAGGAGGAAGGTCCCTGGTTTTCTTCTGAAAGTACTTGCAGAACACATTCAAGGCCAAATCAGTATGTTATTTTCATCTGTGTCTCTGCGCATGTAAATTATCTGTGTCACTCCACCCAGAGAGCTTGCACTGATGCCTTCAAGTAGAGAAAAGTGCCCTGTGTTCAAAACAGAGACTTCAGCGGTGCAGGGAAGAAATCTGTGGTCTGAACCATGAAGATTATTTTATTCTTATTAATGAACCTTACTTTAGCCCATGGAGCAAGTGTGTAGGATCAGATGAATTAAAACTAATAAAAGCAAGCAGGAAATTAGGGAACACATCTTCCCTCAGTTGCCCTTGGGACAATTTAGCCCAGATATGGGGTTTGGGGATTCCTAGTTGGCTTGTGGGGCTGGTCATGTGCACCCAAGCTCTAAGGGATGGGTGATAGGGTCGTGGTGGTACTCTTATCTCTGTGAAACTCCTTTCCTCACCAGCACCCTCCCCTTGAGGGCAATGCTCACTCCTGTCCTTTCCTCCTCCTCCTCCTCCTCCTCCTCCTCCTCCTCCTCCTCCTCCTCCTCCTCCTCCTCCTCCTCCTCCTCCTCCTCCTCCTCCTCCTCCTCCTCCTCCTCCTCCTCCTCCTCCTCCTCCTCCTGCATAGAAGGAAATTGCTGATACCTGTTTATCAGACCTATGCTGTGCTTTTCTATAATTTCTCTGACCTGTGTTTTTATGGAAGTGATTGCTTTGGGGCTGCAAAACAGCCCCAAGGCACTTGAATATCCCAAACACTCTATTGATAATTGTATTTGGTGGTTAACTTCTTCAAGTAAAGGCAACCAGTTTCTCAGTTCAGGATGGGGTGAGAAACAGCCAAGTTCACTCCATCAAATGCTGATTTGTCCAGGGTTTGTTATTTTATAAGTTCAGTGCTACAGTAAGAAGTAGAAACTGTCTCTTGCATACACTGGAGGTGGGGGGGGGAAGAAAAGAAAGGAAAGAAAGGCACATTTTGGGAGGTGGAGGGGGAGGAATTTATTCTAATCCCTCTGAAATTATTTTCTTGCTGAAAATTGTTAGATCTGGATGGACTAAGCCAACTGAGTTACCAAGACAACCTATCCTATTGTGAAGATGACCATGTATCTGTTGATTCAAGAACAGCAGTTGAGAGTAGGGGTGCTGGGCATAAAGGGCCTAGGCTGGAGTCCAGCACTGCTGATGGCCTTAGCCAGAGAGCCACAGAAGGACGTTTGGAAATGGAGACGGCATTTACCAACCAGGGATGTGAAATAAATCACGCTACTGACAGCTCATCGGCCTGGAGCCCTGAGGTATGTTGAATTGTCAATTTGTACACGCGATGTAAGCTTTTGAAGGATATTGGGGGCCAAAAAATGTTAGGGGAGAAACAAAGGGAAAAATTGATCAGCGCTGCACAAGATAATGGTACTCCTGTGTGCATGTGTTCGTGAACATACACCTCTCCCTATGTGTTTCCCCTTTTTCTTGTATTTTACCTCTTACTACTAACGCTCATTCAGAGAAGCTGTTTTATTGCTTGATTTCTGACTGCAATCTTTGAACTGAAATTGGAGCCATTAGCTGCCTGACAGCATTTACTGTCATTTAGCAATGACCCAGGGCTTTGTTACTGGCTATATGTGCAGGGTGTGTGTCTGGTGAGATGGTGTGTGGTCACTGGGTCAGATCTGTGCCTCTTTTTCCACGTGGTTTCTATGGCTTAGACAATGGGAAGCGTATTGAGAGCTGGAGGCAAGTGGTGGGGGTGGCCTGTGACTTGGCCAGGTGACCATCACCAGGGAAGGAGAGACCCTGAGAGCTCCTCTGCTTTCCCTTAGTTCTGTACCTTTATTTTGAAGCCTCAAGAAAACATTAAAGATTTTAAGGCATTGTAAACACCTGATGACTTAGCATCCCCCTTTTTTCAATCTTTGTGTGATGTGTTGGTTTTCATTATTATTTTACCACAAGATTAAATTTCTGAAAAAATATCAGCCTGCATCAGACATACTAAAAGAACAGCACAAAGGTCACATCTTCTGTCTGCATTAAAAGAGACTGTTTTTCAGCTGTGGAAATTAATACCTCCACCCCACTCTGAGCAACAAGACTTTGAGGGAAAGGTTCCTTTCCTCAGATCATGCTGCCTGTAGCCAATTAGAGATGGAAAGCAGCTCCTCTGTGCATATGCTCCAGCCCTAAGGGATGTTTTGAACAGCATTTTGGTTTGCTGCACAAACCAGTCCCACAAAATACTACACAACACATGGGAATTCTGCGCAGCAGCAGCCCTGCCCTCTCTTTGCTGTGTGCCTCTGACATGCACTGTTTGTCTGCCCATCTGAGGCTCATTTCTCCTTTTACACATTTGATGTACATTGCCATCGTTCACATGCGTCGCAGTGTCTCCAGTGTCCTCTTATATTTCTTTGGAATACATCTCTCGTTTTGCTGCTGGTGTCTACATTTTAAAAATGCAAAGAATGGTTATAGCATCGGGGGCAGATATGGCCAAGTCCCAGTTTATCTACTACAAGCAGCTTCTCATCCAAAGGTATTGTGTGGATTAACGAAAGACTTTATTGCAGGAACTAAATGTTCTGACATGCCAGAAATGTCCAAGCGCTATTATGCTCCACTCAAAGGAACTCTCTGTAGAGACAAAAATGATGATTTTATGCCCCTGCAGTGGAACCGCAAGTACCATTTCAAGCCTTGTCCATAATTAGTGGCTCTTTCAGGTTTCTCTGGCAGAAATGGACTTATTTTACCTAGTGAAGTGGATATTGGCTGTCCTGAACGACTGGGTTAGACATACAGTACAAATCAGTATACTTGGCTTGATGTCTCAACAACTGTGTTGGGCAGAGGGAAAGAAAGAAATTCAGATGAAGTATCTAAAACCCACGCTTTCCTTGGATTCCGGTTTAATTGTGTGTATAACCAATACATTAACAAAGGGCTCATAGCCCCAGCTGAGCTCTGAAAGCCAGGGGGAATTCTGTCAATTACTTCCACAGAAAGAAGACTGAGTATCCGTAAGCTTTATGTGCTGGAAACCTCTACAGGGGTGAGTCCCAGATAGCACAGTGCTGTCTGAAAAGGGCCAGCCCATGAGGTCTCTAAAGCTTGATTGCCTACAGAAAGGTTACTGCCACAGAGTCTGATGTTTCTCTTTTCCTCTCTGCCTCCAATTCTTGCAGTTTTCTTTGCAGTGGATGTGGCCACTGCTATAGTAGCACAATCTGAGATTTCCTGAAATCCAGATCCTTTCAAGCTTTTCTGTCAAAAACCAGGTAGCTGACATTGTCTGCCCTACATGCTACCAGAAGATGAGATACTCAGCCCTGTTGGGGCAGGAAAGTGCCTCTTGGATCTTTGTACCTGTGGGTTTATGATGACACACAGGAGTTTGCATCCTCCAGCTCAGGCATGTAGATGAAAGCAACATTATGTCGCAAGCACAGTTGTCTCTACACTTTAGCAACAGTTCTCAAATGTGCCTTGATTCCATCTCCTCGATAGCAAATACACAGATGAAAGTGGGGAGGGATGAGCATGTGGAGGGAAACATGAATCAAGCGCAATCCCTTGCATTTCCTTCTTAAATATTATTTCATCAACCAGACAGAAATAACTTAACATTTGCATAACATCACGTTCTCGCCAGGCAACCTGGCCTGCCTTGCGTTTTTGTCTTTGCAGCCTGCTGTTCATACAGAACGGCATGTTTATGGGCAACCAAGTCATTTTGTGTGCTGTCCAAGCACTGGTTTTTCTCTCTGACATTAGTTCTGCAAGACGTATGACAGCAGGTCTCCATCACTAATGGGCGCACATGGACTTCTGTATTCATGTACGCAAATCCCGTAAATGCTTATGAAAAGCCGGAGCTTTGCACATCATGGCAGATGAATCCAAGCACTTGAAAAGTAGATTGACAGGAAGTAGATACAAATTTTGAGGTTTGTCCGAGGTCTTGTTTGAGACACATACCACCCTCAACACTTCTGAAGGGAATTACATCAGAAGTCCTATGGCCCATCATCTGTACTCTAAACAATGAGATTCCTATATCAAAAAGAAGTGTTACTTGAAATGCGAAAAGATAAACGTTTGAGGAGGAGGGTGAGTCAGACTGCTAGTGACAGGCCTTAATTCACCTTCTGGCTATTAACTGAAAATCTTTCCCGAGTACAGTGTATACTCGTGTTTAAATACAAATCATTGATCACTATAGCAACGCCTTTATCACATGAAGCACATTCTAGCTCTAGGATAGAAAAGCACTTTTGAACAGAAACGCACACACCCACTCATCAAAAGGTAAGGTGAGCATCCATGTTTTTTATCTTGTTTTATCAAGATGATTTTTGTATTAAAAGTAGGTGGAAGGTTGCGTGTGAATTGGTCTGCACATGTTTTGATTGTTTATTTTGAATTTTTATTCTGAAAGTATTAGTATCCAAACTGAACAGAAGGACCAGATGCTCCTCTTGGGAGATTTAAAAAGAGAATAAAGAATCAATATGTATTTAATCAGACTGTTTTTCTCGATTATCATTGCTTTAGCTGTAGGAAAAGTATTGAATTATAGGGTAGCATCTGGAAATGGAATTTCCATTCTGCAAGAAATTCTGACGTGGCGATTTCCCCTCCCATCAAATTGAACATAGTCCTTAATTTTTTTTAATTTCCAACAGAACAAAATATCTGAGAAGTCAGCAGGTTTGACTGAATTGTTTGATTTCAGGAATGTAAAAAAATCCGTTCTGAAAAAATTCCAGTGTATGTTCAAAGTAATAGGTTAAGTTGGTTTTTTTTAATCAAATCAAAAAGTTCTAATGTCTCAAAATTAACGTGAATGAAATTTACAAAATAACTTTGTTTAGTTTTTCCCTGTGTAGAATTTTTGCAAATTAACAGTCTCCTCCAAAACACTTAAATATTGATGAAACTTTTTGTTGGAAATGTTTCAAGAAGTGCTGTTGCTTACTAGATTATATGGGGAATATTACACAGAATCAGGCAGTTAACATGCACTGGCTTTTCAAGAAACATTGGGATCCTTATTTTGCAGAGCAACTGCCTACAGTTGAAAGCACAAGTGAGGAGAATAATTTTTTTTTAAATAGAATTGGGATCACAGAGGCAGTTGAACTCCAATGGAGGTTTTACTTCTTCCTTCTCTTTGCAGGAACATGATGAAGTGAGCAGTGTACCCGCTTATCATGGTGCTCATGAGCCTATCTGTAAGTGTGGTGATCTAGATGTCATCTTCAGCTATAAACCCTCAAGTCAAAAGCTAGTAGTTACTATCTTGGAGGCCAGGAATATCCCAGACAAAGACCGCAGTGGTGCGAACACCTGGCAAGTGCACACAGTCCTGATGCCTAGCAAGAAACAGAGGGGTAAGACAGGTGTTCAGAGAGGACCCATCCCCATTTTCAAGGATAAAATTACCTTCAGTAAACTGGAGCCAGAGGAGTTAAGCAGCCACGCCATCCGTTTCCGCCTCTACGCAGTGCACAAGATGATTGGAGAGAAGATGATGGGAGAGCAGTTGTTCTACCTGAGCAGCATCAGCCAGGAAGGGGAAGTGAAAGTGACGTTGGTCTTGGAGCCAAGGAGTAATTTGAGCGTAAGTTTGATGAAAGAAATACACAGTCATAAAGTTGTTCATCTGGTGAATGGAAACTAGCTGTAACTGATGTCTTTCATTCACGGCTGTTAGAATGCAATGGTGGATCTGTCCTACTGTCACTTAAAAAGTTTTCAGTAAGGGGAAGCATGGGGCGTGTCTTTCCTACACAAAGCTGTGCCTTATTAACAGCGGCTCAGCTAGCAAGCTTACACAAAATCATGTGGATGTACTGCATCTACACAAGTCATCAAATGCTGTGCCATGCAGAAACAGTGGGCTGGTCCCAGAACCACCAAGGCTAATTATGTCAGTAGTTGCAACAAGGACAGTAGTTCTTGTGCACCGTTATATTGGTGGACCTGTACCACTGCCAGTACAAGGGCTACCTCATTTGTTACTAGCTAGTAGCTTGTGGATCTCTGCGTTGTGCAGTTTCCATGTCACCAGCAATGCTTAGTAATGTTCCTTTTCATGACAGACGGAAGTGGGGAGGTGGGTCATGTGAGGAGGAACTGGCTGTGCTGCTTCATAGTCTTCCATGCACATCACAGTTGTATCCCGCTCTGGCTATGCCAATCAATTTGTGTAGATGAGCTCTGTCATGATTCATTGTCTACAAAAAGCTTGGTGAGAGATTGTGCACACAAAATGAATAAAACATCATACTCCGGGTGAAGAGGAGGTAGAAAGAGCATCATGGTAGTGAGGAAAGAAAGTAAGAAAATACACAGTACGTGACCAAAAAAACCCCAAACTGCAAAATGCATTCCATCCAAAAGTCGTTGTCAAGATTTACTGTGCATTTCATGTAGTAGGATGTATGCTTATCTCAGAGGCTTTGATCTACACTAGTGATAACACATTACACAGAGTTCCTCATCTTTAAAGAAAAAGTTCAGAGATGTGTTTTTGTAAAAGTGGTGCTCTGATTCTTCTGGTGCCCCATCATAATTCATTCTTAGTCATTGTCATTTCTTAAGAGAGATCTTACTAAACAAGGCTACAAGATATAACCTAAGAGAGGATGGTGGTGAATGTCCTGATGAGACTTTCGGTGCTCTTTCCCTGCAGAGTGCAGACTCTCAGCTTAGTCTGTCAGCAGTCTCTCACAGTGATAGCGCTTCTTCAACACAGTCCCTGTCGCATGGAGGGGTGCCAGAGCTGCTCGTGGGATTGTCGTACAATGCCACTACGGGGCGGCTGTCAGTGGAGATGATCAAAGGCAGTCATTTCCGAAACCTTGCAATTAATAGGCCACCTGGTAAGTACTTTCACTGCTATTAAATAACACCATTGAGTCAAAATTTGCTTTTTATTTTCTTCCTCAAGATATTAAATTATGTCATCTCTGAGCTGGGTTTCCTTGCAGAGTATCTGATTGAAAATTAAAAGCATTATTTCAAATACATGTGCTGGTGAATTTTACAGTGTAATTGGAGGCAATCATATGAAGACGCAGCTGACAGGACAGTAATACCTGAATGTCTCTTTTATTGCATATACCTTTACAACATCTGATTATGGCAAAAGTGCTATTATACACAAAGCACAGAGTAATTCTCAGCAGATCCATAAAAAGAAAGAAGCTCTCTTCAAGTGATTATATGTTACCATGTGACATACAGAGGCCCTGCCTAGTGCCATTATGTGTTTCCTAGGGCTACGCTTTGTTTAGTCCCCTGGCTGTGCTGCTGAGCACTAGGTGGACCTGGTGCTTTGGGCCCTTTGGGGATCATGCTGCTGTGAATTCTCTGCTGCTGCACAAGAAAATCTTCTGCAGAAAGAAGATTTGCAAGTTTTTCTTCTGGGTTGCAACAGTTGAGTTCCTGTTACGGTTTGAGAAACTCACAAAAATTTATTTTCGTTAGACAATTATTCTATCACCCGATGACCCCTCCCCACCCAGGAAGGGGAATCGCGAAAAAATAAGGAAACCTGGGGGTTGAAATAGAAACAGATTTAATAGAATAAGACTAGGTAATTAACATTAATAACACTAAAGAACCAATATTGATCCCTATACCAATATAAAATATACAAGGATTATACTCAGCCCATTATATCAGTAGGAAGCTGTGCACTCCCAGCACTGGACAGCAAATGTCGGATGCTACGAGCACTACAGCTTCGGGAGGAAGGGAAGGCCTCAGGGGTCTGGCACCAGGGCAAGAAGTTCTCTGGATTGCCACCATCAAGGAGAGGGAGAGAGCACTTCACAGCAAACTTTCTAATTTATATTGAATGTGACATTCATGGTATGAAATAATCCTGTTGGCAAGCTTGGGTCAAGTGCCCGGGTCTTGCTCCTCCTCATCCCTGCACCTGGTGAGCTCAGAAAACACTAAGACCTTGAAACCCACACACTATAGCTGGTTATAAAGTAAATATTTTCACAAATTCAGACACTGGAGTCTTCTAAAAGTGCAGTTTTCCCAAAAATTAGAAGATAAATTATTCCTGTGTCACTCAAGCCAGGAGAGTTCCCTTCCTCCAATACCTAAAGGAAAAAATGTAAATTGCCGTACAGTAGGTTTAGTTGGTGCTTAAGCTGTAGTTAGTCCTTCAGAAGGGTAGTGGATGGACAGTGCTAATGTCCGTGATATAGATGGTGTCATGCAGCCATAGTGCATGGTGTTATCTGCTTTGCTGCGGGGGTGCCTCATTCAGGGGTTGAATGGCAGTGCTGTATTCATCTTGTATTGTCCTTTTGCTTCCTGTCTGAAACCAGCAGCTAATGGCAATGTGAAATAACATTTTTTCATTTGTTGGTGTGTTTGCTTTTTGTGATGTAGTTGCCTGCCTGTCAAAGGTAATGGCCTTTGACAGTTCCTTGCATTCACTGGATTTGGCATAGTGTCTTCAGCTTGCAAAATACTAAGACTGCTTTTGCAAGATGCTGTGCTCTTTAACCCAGAGCTAGCAAAATATTTATGTAATATTTCAGTATACGGACATGAGAACTTAAGTTTCCACTAAACTGTACTTCAGTATATTACAGAAATAACCTGTGTCATCAGTCAGTCCCTCGAGAATTAAGGGCAAGTCTATGCAACAGTAAAACACATGACCCCAGTCTGTGTAGCCCTAGCTGGTCTTGTATTAGCTGTGGCAACACGGGTGTCCATGTGAGTTACTTCAAGACATGTTCTTGTTTGCATGTACATGTTTTGTTAAAAGGTTTCAAGTTAGGACCTTTTTAGTAATTTAAAGTAGAGGTAGACTGAGACAAGAGTCTTACCACATGCTCTAGCAAGCAAGCTTGCCTGTGTTTATATATGCTGCAGTGTAGCTACATTCTAAAGTTTCATTCTCAGAAATGAAATTAAAGTACTCCCAATATAGGTCCACGTTAATTTGCTCCAGTCTTCTGGCAATTTTTCATGTATCTACCTGTGGTATTGGAGTCTTGTCTCTTAGCTGCCTGAAGACGTGGATTATGCAGCGCTTCTGTTCTTAAATCGGGCCCTGCACAAGTTGTCTTGTATCTGGCTGGGTGAGGCATCTGTAATACCCACTCTTTTCCCATGAATGAAATGTTTTCACTGCATAGAACTCAAATAATTGCCCTCCAGCTTACTACCTGCACTATCATGACCAAATTAGTGATATTTTTTAGTATTCTTCTAACAAATGCTTTTCTGGGTGCATGTTGTATAGCTCCATGTGTTACAATAACCTGAGCAACCCTATAACTCATTGTCTGTGAGCACTGGGGAGTTGTGTCTGTCCTGAGCCTCTGGTGGGATGGGGATTGGCAGATTAGCCATGTGTGCACAGGTTAGCTTTCAGCATGGGAAAGTTTAGCTGCCTTGATTAGATGTCCCATTCAGGGTGCAGTAGCTTGGTTGGCAGCATCTTTAAATCTGATAAATATTTTGCTTTTGTTGATGAGATGAGAAAAGGAGCAGGACATGAGAAAAGGAGGCGTTACTTGAGGGACCTTTCATTGTAAATTCTGCCTGAATTTTCCATTTCTGTGTTTTTAGGGCTTCAGATAAACTTAGTTTAATTGGTTTGATAAGCTGGCCAAAGTCTTCTGTCAGCCACCCAAACATTGTTTCATAACAGTTCTTCTATCTTCACTGTTAAGGGTATCCTGAGTTGTTTCTTCACATCCTTTCTGTATCCAGATCAACTTTAGCAGTATCTCTCAGTTTTTAGATCAGTTTTTAGGTGAAACACAGAAATTCATAAATGATTACAGGCAAATTCTGAACCTGTCACAATCTGCTTCTTTTGTTCCAAGTCACATTGTTGCTTCTGCATTCTGCATTGTTCTTCTGTGCCTATAAAGTTCCCAGTAGTGTGATGAGAAAAGGAAAACCCAGTGAAGCAGAAATTGAAAGAAGTTAAAAAGAAGGAAGAAAACCAGCACTTGTCTCAGATGCTGGAGAAGCATTTCACAGATAACTCCTGCAGGCGCCGCAGAGGAGTGCTGTGCGGTCCGATCATTACTGTCTGAAACGTGCTGGTGGCTGAATGAGATGCTCAATAAGTCCTTCACTAGGTGAAAACTAAACTGCTATCTCCCTTTCTGGAGGGTGAGCAAATAGCCCTTGTGTTTTCTCAAATACGTCCTATCTGCGGTTCTGTTGTTTGAGGCTCAGAGGGAGTGATTTATTTCTTTAAAATATCATGGGGATTTCAGATATAATAGTGCTTTGGGACACTCAAATACCAAGTGCAAACTGTTATTCAGGGCAGCCATTTATGGTAAGACTGAGAGAAGTCAATGGGCAGAATCCATCTCCGTTCCGAGCTCTGCATGCACAGACACTATGCAGTACCCATATGTGGTCCTGTCACATCCCAGTGGCTTGAGTATTGTCTGCTGTTGACAGCTGCAGCTATGGGGAATGGCAGGAGAGTCTTGCATGACAGCAAATTCTCCAGCTGTGCTTTTTGCCCACTTGACCCTCTTCTCTGCCACCTGCAGTCCTGCACAGGTGAGCTCTGCGTCTCCTGCAGCGTGCGTGCTCCCTCCTTGGCGTCCTTGCACATGGATTTCACTGTGTGCAGAAGAAGGAACTGGGCTGGGTCTCTGGTGATTTTAGGTGTTAAAGACTGCAGAGGCTAAAACAAATGGTTTTGTGGAGAAGGAAAGGAAGATTGTCCACATCTCTCAGTTTTTCCTGGGCACATCCTCTCCTTCACTTAAACCTTTAAACTGAGTCAGGTAAATATTGGTCATGGGTGCTTACATAGAATCATAGAATCGTCTAGGTTGGAATGGACCTTTAAGATCATCGAGTGCAACCATCAACCTAACACTGCCAGAACCGCCACTAAACCATGTCCCTAAGCACCACGTGTACCCGTCTTTTAAGTACCGCCAGGGATAGTGATTCCACCACTTCCCTGGGCAGCCTATTCCAATGTTTGATAACCCTTTTGGTGAAGAAATTTTTCCTAATATCCAATCTAAACCTCCCTGGGCGCAACTTGAGGCCCTTTCCTCTTGTCCTATCAGTTGTTACTTGGGAGAAGAGACCGACCCCCACCTCTCTACAACATGGATAATAACTGGGTTAGAAAACAGATGGACAGCTTACAGAGATGTAAATCTTGCTGGCAGTGTCTTCTTGTCAGGTCACTTATGTGGGGTTTAAGGATAGTTTGGTCAAGGATAAGTGTCCAGGTATTCTTCTGGGGAACATGCTGAGTTACAGGCCTGAGCCTACAATCCCTGATCACACAAATAGATCCATTATCACTCAGAGCACTTAAGAGCGCTCAAGAGTACGACTGCGGCATCAGACCGTAAATTATCAGTGTGTGCCAAAAAGCCTCATGCAGAAAAGCATCCACAGTTTTGTCAGATGTGGACACCCTCGGTGTTTTAGTGCTAATGGCTTGTGTGCTGTGCACCTTACTCTCTTTGGTTCTTGTAAAAATCATTAACCTGTGCTAGCATTGTGTAGGGATCCACATTTTGGTTTGTGGTGTTGTGTCTTCTTAGAACAAAACCCAGTGTGTTTGTTTAAAGGATGCTTGTTATAAAAAAAGTAACAAGATAAGCCTACACCACTGGCAGACACATCTTTAAAAATGCATAACCACACTATGTCATGGTAGCAGTACCTTGGGATTCTAGTGATGGACTCGGAATCATTTGTGCTAGTCAGTGTATAAACACACACCAGAGATAGTCTCTGCCCACATGATGTTTAATCTTCATCAGCTGCTTTGCTGGGTGCAGCTCTCTGTCCTCTAATCCAGCCTTCATTTTGTCCCCTTCTACGTTTCTTTTGGGGTTTATGTCTGTGTGTAATGCAGTTTAAGAAGGCCTATTGTAAAGATACTCCCTCGCCTAAGAAAAGTCCTCCAAGCTTTTCAGCAGCTGCAGAATTAATCACACATAATAATTACATCTGTATGTGATCATTATTATACCAGCAGCATATTAACCCCATTAAACAAATACAATAGCATTAATACTGGAAAAGACAGGAGGGAGAGAACACACTATCAGGATTTCTATTGGGAACAGGAGAAATTCTTGGAGTAAAGACTTGTCTGAAAACATCTACCTGAGCCACAGATAAAAACACCAAGAAGTACAGAAGATGGTCCCATAGAAAAATTAGGATCCTTACGTGGTATTTGTTGCTCTGGTATCTGAGTGCTTGAAAGCCATTAGTGGATTTTATTTTATCAACTTGATTGTGAGGGAAGGAAAGTTATTATCCCTGTTTCATTCCTGGAGAACTAAGGCACAGGTTAATTTCTTTAATTACTCCCAATCAGGCCAGCAAGCTGAATAAAAAAATTAACTTTTAACCTGCGTATCTTGCTCTGAACAGGGAACTTGCTTGAGCTCCTAAAGCTTTGTAATTTGTGCTTCCATCTCATCAGTAATAGAAGGGGGATCTGTACCAGGGCGAGCTGGGGCAGATTCAGTCCTCCAGCGAGCTTGGTTAACAGAGCAGTAGAGGTGCTGGGCAGCTACTTGCTGCTGAGTACTTGCCAGTCGGTCACAGTAAGCTTGTACAAGACCACGTCTCCTTCTGCATCTTTTCATTGCCTGTCCTTAAGTATAGCTTGAATAAACTTACAATAAGATCAGCTGAGAAAGTTTTGTTCAGGGTAGTAAAGATGACGCCAGCTACAAGGAGCCCCAGAAGGATGTCGCAGTAATGAGCAGCCAGGCAGTGAGGTGGAAGGTGAAGTGTGGATGAATGCAAGGAATTGCGTGGGGGCAGGGCTGGAATTCAAACTTAATCTGGATGGACTAAGAGCCACTTGGAAGTGAAATATTAGGCTTATAGTAAATAGCTCCAGGGAAATGTCCACTCAAGGATCAGCAGAGTAGTGAAAAAAAACAAATTAAGGGTTAGAAATATACAGAGGACAAAATGAAAAATTGGTATTTGACTGTAAATATACAGTCACTGGTGTAATGAATACTGTGTACAGTTCTGGCTCCCTCTATTCAAATAGAATATGGCAGAACTGGAAGGATGTGGTGAGGAGTGTCTGAGACAATCAGGGATATGGGAACAGCTTCCAGCGAGCTGCAGCTGAATAGACTGCTCCTCCTACGATACTACCACAAAGGGAGACAGGGGAAGATTTTACAGAGGTCTATGAAATCATAAGTGTCATTGAGAAAATGGCAACAGTTGTTCATTGTCTCTCCTGATACAAAATCAAAGGATGACAAAATGAAGCAAGGAGGTACCGGGTCCTGAAGAGGAGACAGCTCTTCACTTAGGCTGTCAAGTTCCTCAGTACAGAACGTTGTGGGTGCTAGAAGTCTACTTGAGTTCGGTACAGCACAAGACAAATTCATGAAGAAAGATCCACTGAGGACCATTAAATATGAAGATGCTGCCTCTGACTGACGAAGTTCTGGAGTCACAAATTGCTGGAGACTGGGAGAATATTTGGGAGAGTATCAGCATATTTGCCATATTTTTATAGACTTACCAAGGCATGTGGTATTGGGTACTGTTGGGTGGATGGACTGGGTTGGTACAGCTCTTCCCACCACATGTGAGACCTGGGACTGATTAGGCTCAGAGAAGCAAGTCACAGAATAATGGACTTTCAAGAAGTGATTGTGAGATTTTTGTGGGGGATGTTGCATGATGATTAGACGCCCAGTGATAGTGTATGGTTATCCAGTAATGTTTTCAATAGTTTTCTATTTCTAAAAGGTCTATGAAAAGTATAATTCATGTTACACTTGCTAGGTACGAAAACAAAGGTATTTCTGAATTAAAGGAGTGCATTTGAAGTAGAATGTATGGTGATGCCTCTCCCACTCCAGCAGCTGTGACCAAGAAAAAAAAAAAAGTGTTTTTTTCCCCCCTCCCAAAACAAGCAGAAGACAAAGCCATTGCTTCCAGGGTAGAACTCTCCTAATCCCAATTTTCAGTTGGAGCTGAATGTTTAGCGCAAATCTACAGTGACTACAGAGCAGTGTTTGCAGGAGATCTGATGACAGGCTGTATAATAAAGCCATGCCTGTGGTCACCGCTGCTGGAGGTGAGAAAAGCCAGGCTTAAGCAGCCTTACATCATGCCGCTACCTTTGCAGTTGCTAAGAAGGCATGCATTCATGCGTTCTGATACGCTCTCAGTTAAAGTTGCCACCCCCTCTCTGAGGCACCAGCAATGCATAAAGCCCAGTGTGTGTTGTGGGAAGTGTTGAAATGCCCTTATTAGAGGATAGTCACCTTGTGCATCTGGAGAGGTGTCTGTGTTATGCTTTAGCTGTGTAAGCCCAGGCTAAAGCTGCACCTCCTCAGGGCTGGAGAGTGCAGGGAGGTGGTAAGCTAGCTCCACAGCCCACTGACGCGTGTCCCAGGTGAAGACTGGAACTGTGAAATGGAGTGGACGTGGGGTGTTGTGGCGGCAGAGGAGGATCACCAACGAACTGAGCTCGGAGGCTCTCTGAAAGCAGCCTTCCTTCCAGAGACCAGGGCATTGCTTCCAGGGAGCCCTCCTCTCCTTGCACAAAATAAGTCATTGATGCTGGCAATTCCCTCCCCTCAGGCCAAACAGTGCTTCCAGGGAGCACTGCGCGCCTTTCTGCTGCCTTTTAAATTGCAGGTGCTACTGGTCTGTTCTCTGATGACTCACAAGGTGTGAAGGCTGCCAGATCCCAGCCTCTCCCTTGTGTGATTGCTGCCAGCCATGGGAGAGGGGACCTGAGCAACAGAGACTCGGTGGAATAGGGTAAGGAACGTCGGCTCTTCAGCAACGTAGTTGGCAGCTCTCAGCTCTTCTATGATTTATAGAGTAGGCCACAAGCTGCCTCTGGCCTAATCCAGACTTTCACGATGTGGGTTTGGGAACAAAAGCTTAAATTAGCTAATTCTCCTTCCTGCTCTTTTCTCAATCCAGCTGCAGTGAGCCAGGTTCAGAGCATTCCTGCCCCACTGCTGATTTAATGGAGAGGTGAAGCCAAGACTAATGGAGCAGCAGTCTTCTGGGTCGCAAACTGAGACCTCGAGTTGAGCTGCACTGTACAGAGCAGCACAGAGTTGAGCTCTGGGGCTGCTTTGCCACACAATGCTGCTGTTTATTATGTAGGCTAGGAGTGTGGGCATGCCAGCTGGGTGAAATTAAGCTCTAGGCCCAAGGCTTTATTTTACTGCAGGTGTTATTAGTCTGGATTGCAGCATGCTGACATGGTTATACTGCTTTTGGAAATGAGCTAGCTTGCCTGGAGCACAGGTGGGAAGGTCCGTACAGCACTGTGTTGTACCCTGCAGACCACAGACCCAAAGAGTCAGAAGTCTTTGGTTGTTTATTTCCTTTCTAAATATAAACTCAAGCAGGGGGTTGGACACTTTTGTATTGCAGTGTTTTTGTTCACGAGTCAGCTTTATTAATAATGATGGAGCCCAGGGTAAATGAAAGCAGAATGCACGCTATGGTCCCTGCTCCAAAAACAGGAACATATAAATTATGGTTGATTATTCCCCTGAGTTGTCATTATCAGTTAGTTGCCTTAGAAGGATGATGACAGAAATGGGTCATTAGAAGAATCACGGATAAACTGATTGCCTTTGCAGATGAGCTTTCAAGAGGTGTTTTATGGTTGGGGCAGCATTGATAGAGACAGAGCAGTCTGCATGAGGAGAGGTTTGGCCAAACCTCTGGAGTAAGATTATGTAGCACCAGCCCAATATGTGTCTGGCTTCTTGCGGTGTTGCTTGATTTGTTGCTTTTCACTCTGATATTAAAGGCGAAGGTGTTGATATTTTATGTGTATGTGAACATTGTTCAATCCACTCATACCAGAGATGACAGATGAGTTTAGAGTAAAAAAGATCTGTAGCAAGAACTTCTGTTCCAAAGCCTGTATGCAAAGGAGAGCCTGGTGGATGCAGTGCTAAAATTGGTCTCGGCAAAATTAGACTTTGTTCCTGCTTCTTAACAGACTTTTGAGTAACTGTGGGGAAACAGCAATCTCAGACACTCCCAGATATTGAGAGGTCTTGCCCTTCTTCATGTCAGTGTGATAGGTGCCTAAATAGAAGTTGAACACTTAAGCATTTTAAAGAATGTAAGCCTTAATTTCTCTTCTCCTTTTGTGCTTGACAGAGGTGGCATGAAAGTAAATACATTGAAGAACGTGAAGTGCTGAGATACCACAGTAATGAGGCCATTACTGAATCTGAGCATGTAATTAGATGGAAAATGTTTGCCTTCATAATGAATAGATGCTCTCACGCATACATTCCTCAGTAAATATTCAAGTTCATCCTTGCTGTAGTTCCACTAACTTCACCGTGTGTCCAGGGATGGATTTTCTTTGGCAAAGGGAGAGCTTTCCATCTCAGAGGTCCAGACTGGACCACAAGGAGAACTGGGAAGTGTTTCCTGATGAGACACCTAAAAAGATGCTGCAAGGAGCACAATGCAGTAAGGGCAAACCACAAACTTAAAATGTAGTTAGTGAAGCAGAGTAACATCTCAGCTTCATATGTACCAGCTCTGCAAAGCAAATTTCAGATGCTAAATATATTTTCCACACCTACTCTTTTATTTCTGTTCAGGCAAGCTTGATTCTTTTGGCTGGTAAAATATACCCACTGGAATAAAATTGAGAAGAATTAGCAGCCTGATTTAGTTGTCACTTGCACTGTTTTTCTTGTCTGTGTTTACATGGGGATGAATAGGGCTCCTGGTATTAGCTCTGCCCTGAGTGTAGTCTCCCTCCAGCCTGCACATTCTTGCTTGATCCACATGATACCTGCAGAATCCCCACCGAGCTTGGTACTGTATAGATAGGACCTCGGTGCAGAGTTAGCAGATCTGATGTGTATTAAAGAAAAAGCCTAATTTTCTGATGTTGATCTCTGTTGGATTTAAGTCATTGGTCATACAATACTCGGTTTTCTTTAAAGCGAGCTATATTACCCCTCCCTTGCAAAAGTTGAGGCCTCAGTCAGCGATCTGACATCCTAGAGTTTATCACTGCAAGAAACTCATCCATTCATTGCTTGGAAAATTAAATAGGACATCCTGAAACAGCATCCTATGAGGTGTTTTAGCTGTGACACTTGCATTGGTGTTAAAACCTAAATCATCTGTAACGGTAGCATTGTCTACTAGATCTTCACTGATTGCTGCTTTGATGGTATTGACTATAACTTGGTTGTCTCTGTAGGGGACTGCTTAAACATATGTACCTGTGGTTAGGTGTGATGAATCGCACCTGAGCTGCCAATACTGGCAGCAATTAGAAGGAAAGATGATAGCAAGGTTTACTCAGAGGAAAATCTAGACCTCAGTCCTCTCCCCGTCTTCTCAGAAAAACAGTTACGGGCATACGTGGGTGACCTTTCCCTGAAGTAGCATGGGAAGCTAAGCTAAAAAAGTACTTTGCTGTTAGTTGTGTTGCATGTTGCCATGCTGAGCTGGGGTAGCAGTGAGGGTGTTTGTAGCAGTCCTCGGCTGCATACTGCTTCTCTGCTCAGCCCATCCTCTGCCCCACCACAGCCGGGAAAGCCCTACCAGGAGCTACCAAGAGGTCCAGGGGCAGGACCTTTCCAGTGCTGCGCCATGCCTCAGCCTTGCCCTTGCTGACCAACCACTACTGTGTTCCCAATCAAATGCCCTCACCCTCAGCAAAGCAATTCTCAGAGGGTAGTGGGGAAAGTGATATGACGCCAGGGACATGCCTAGAGAAAAATGGAGGTGTTGGGCCAGGAGCAAATAGAAACGGTCTCATCTCCATAAATTCCTGGGTCTCAGCACTCACTTCTCCTGCATGTCAGCAGAAATGAGCCCCTTCAACTTTCTGCCTGTAAATGGGGTTGGTTTGGAAAATGCACTGAAATTATGTAGAAAATGGAAGCTTTCAATTTGAAAGAAAAATTTTAAAATTCCAACAGGGAATTGTACAAATTAGTTGCTTGTTTGTATTTAAAAATCAGCCTGGCAGAGATTTTTCACTATTTTGAAATCCCCTCCTCACAAAAAAGAGGGAGAACACATTAAAAAAATCCATAAAGCCCCTACTTCCACTTATTTTTATTTCCATGGGAGTTCCCTGCAGTCTCAGATCAGCAACCAGGACTTCCACATGAGGAATGCTTCAGTGCACATTATAGTTTGCCAGTGCAAAGCAAAGTGAAATCTCTCCAAGTACTGCAAGAGATTGTGTCTGGTAGTTATCTTGCGTAGTTTCACATTGAGTCAAGCTAGAAGTGAGACCCCTCTCTTGGGCTTTGTGTTTCTGATGGGTCTGAAGTTGTTACAGAATTCAGTCCCTCAGCACCACCAACATTGAATATTACTGTGGGAATTAGTCCATCTCTTGATAAAGCAGTTCTTTCCTTCCCAGATACAATCAGGAAACTATTTCATGTCAGAGCTCAGCCTTTCTGTCTAACGAGTAGGTCTTTGTTGGCAAGATCTACTTCATCTCCAGTGTTACGCTGGGAGCCAAGCTGGCACCGCCAGCTAATGATTGGACTGAACTTTCCCCGCAGTAACTCGATAGCTGTACAGCTGTGCAGGCTCACAATTTGCTCCTTGATTGTCAGTCTCCTGACAGCTTTTTCAGTGGAACAGTTTGAGAGGAGCGGAGAGCCTTGCTTTGGAGACACAGAAGTGTTTTCGCACCTGAAGTGTAATTTCACACCTTGTGTTGCTCAGTAGATAAGTGCGTAAAATAGCACATCAAATGGGAACAGAAGAGGATAGACATGCTGTAGACAAGAGACGGAGGCTTGTTATTTATTTCCTATCTTCAGCACACTCTGAAATAATACTCACTTGTAGAAATGCAGGCACAGATTATGAAGGGGTTAGGAGAGGACTTTTCTAGCCAAGTCATCTGTTACTGTTACATGCGGAATGAGGTGAAAACTTATGCTGAGCTGGGTCTGTGGAGCGTTAGGACCACACAGCTCTGCCTGAGACCACAGTATTAGCAACCACATAACAGAGGTGGACTGATTAATACAGGAGGCAGCAAGAGTTTTAAGGGTGAGTTTACAGGAACACTGACTTGGACCATCCCTTCCCTGTATCTACTAGGCATTTTTACTCCTTGTGTTGACTTAAATAGTGAATAAAATTGACCATGAGTCTACCAAGAAAGTAAGATGAGATTTTGGAAAAAAGCCTTGAAACTATTATGCGAGATCAAATAATTTCACTGTGTTTGCAGGTTTCCTTTCCCTCTTTTTCAGAACCCTTTTAGTTTGCTATCTCAAATAATAGGTCATAGAGGCATTCTTCCAAAGGAAAGTGGTGGAGAGGCAAGCGCAGCCAAGGGAAGCCCTGGTAAGACAACTCCAATGAAGCTTGGTTGTGAGGGAGAGGAAGGGAAGGTGCAGACACACCATTTGATGTGGAGAATCTGTAGAGATGCTCATAGTTTTTGTTGGTCTTAGACAGGCTTTGCTAGGCTTGAGAATGAGATTTCCTGCTCTTTCCAAGAGAATAGGGCTGAAACATGCACCAGTTTCCTTCCTTTCTTCTCCCTGGCTGAATATGAGGAAATCCAAGAGGTGTTTTTACCTGCTGCTTCTCATCCCATGTATTTTACTAAGGAGAGCAGTCCAGCCCTCATCTGTTATTCACTGCAGACAAAGCTGCTCTACTAGGAGTTTTTTGGTGTGTTTTTTGACCACTTGGGGCTTTCATTTAGTCTATCACCTGTGCCAAACATATTATTTCCTCTTTTTTGTCCTAGACACTTATGGAAAGCTCTGTCTGCTCAACTCTGTGGGTCAGGAGACGTCTCGCTGCAAGACCTCTATCCGTCGAGGACAGCCCAACCCCGTCTACAAGGAAACTTTCATCTTCCAGGTTGCCCTCTTCCAGCTCTCTGATGTCACGCTAATGATCTCCATATACAATAGACGCAGCATGAAGCGCAAAGAGATGATCGGTTGGATTTCTATGGGTCAGAACAGCAGTGGAGAGGAAGAGCAAAGTCATTGGCAGGAAATGAAGGAGTCAAAGGGGATGCAGGTCTGCAGGTGGCACATGCTGCTGGAGTCCTAGTGGTCACCATGGCAGCCTGTGGGTCCTGGAACTATGGGCTGTCTTCTGTTGTTCTCAGTCAGCAGAAAACAGCTATCCCATGGAAAACACCGTGCTCTGATAGGTCACATACACTTTAACCTGACTTTACAGTGTCAGCAGTCATGGGTATCAAAGGTAGCAAGGCCTGGGAAGTAAGTTTAGCTCTTGTCTTTCCAGATTGTCCTGCATTTTCTACATCCCAGTAATTAACCCTAGGGAGAAGCAATGGGAATACCTACAAAATCCTTTCCTTGGTCATTGTCTTGCTCATTTTGTCATAGACTTAATCATCACAGACTGATTTTGATGCTGTTTTCTTCTGGGGTAAACTATCTCTTGCCTCCCTCCCCTCATTTATATTAATGAAGTTTGCAAATATTCTTGACACGCAGATAGCTCACAGAAAGGCTAACCTGCATGCAGATCACATTCTCTCCCTTTTATTATTGTGTTTCTAAGTCCTAGAAATAAGCATTTGATACCACTGTAGACTGGATGATACATTTTTCAGGCAGCATGGGAAAGCACTCTTGAATTATCTGTCAACTTTTAAGTGCCTAGACATTACTACTGTTCTCCTGTACTAACAACTGATATTAGGACTAAACACTACCAGTATTTTTAATTAGGCATCCTATACATGTGTTAGCCTGCATTGCCATAGATCTGCACGAGAGATAACTAGAATCAGTTTTATATTGCAATTATACAATGCATATTTACGTGCTTACTTGAAGTTCATGGCTTCTGTCATCACGAATACCAAAAAAGACCAGAACAAGCTGCACATCCACCTTTGTGCCTGAATCTGCACCATTGTTTGCCCCATGTGTTACTTTGAATGAACCTCAGTTTTAAAAAATGGAAAAGCATTTCTGTGAGCATTACACAGGAAGGCTTTCGGTCCGTGATTTCTCTGCGATTCAGTTAAGCACAGCTCAGTTTGCTGAGGGCTCTTCTTCAAATGTACTATCCTGTAATATCTTCTCGGGATCTGAAAGGGGACCATTTTTGGCACACTGAACAGTAGAGGATGCCAGACCACGTCACCTCATCTTCGGGGCGAGCTGTCCTTCAGGCAAGGAATAGGATCCAGAGGACCCCCTAGAGGGGCTGCTGGCTCTGCTGAACTAATGCCAGAGAAAAGTATTACGCTTCCTGCCTCTAACTGAAAACAACGCAAGGAGCAGGCTTGCTACATGAGGTGATGACACTTTTATGTAGTTACTTTTCAGACTATGTTGTCATTTTCCTTTTTAATCTTTTTTCCTGTTTCTGCAAGTTGTAGTCATGGAACGATGGACAGAGGACATGTCTTAGTCTGCTACCTGACTATTGAAAGTTTAGCGGTTGTTAGCTGTTGCGATGCTGCAATGCTGTGTGCAACACAGCAGAGGATGTTTGTCCTCTAGTGCAGTGATGGGATGTAGATAGTAAGGTGCTGAGATCTTCCAATACTATCAGCTGCCCAATCTCCTGTATTCTGCGATCTCTAGGAGAGGACTGGCATTGCTCCATTCCTGCTGATGATAGCAAGACACAGGAAATATTTTGCTGAAAAGGTTTGTCTGTACTGAATCACTTCATGTTTTGGTTTTGTCATTTACTGAGACCTGGCACCAAATTCTTCCTCCCACTGCACCGCAACCATCTCCTTCCCTTCAATGGTGCTCTGCAAATCTAACTAGTGCAAATTTTGGCACTGGCTGTTTGACCAAAATTGAGCCTCAGTGCTGGTTTGCATCACCTCCAGGCTAGCCAGACCCTGCGGGGCAGTGGCGTGGTACACACAGGTACACACAGTCGGTGTGATACACACAGGCTTTGTCTGTCCTCATGAGGCAGACAGAATAATCTGCGTGTAGAAGGACTTCTGTATAGGTGAGACAGATTATCCTACAGGCCATGGGTTTATATATTCTTATCGCTTACCTGTCTGAGCATCATTTTTCTGGTGAGACTGGCAGGTATCCTATGCAGGAGGGTTGTCCTCCATTGCCTAGATAAGCTGATATAATATCTGCTTTGCACTACTGGGGCTTCGTATCACAAAGCAGGATCTAACCCAAATACAGCTCAGCAAACAAATACATTTTTGACTGCACTGTTAATACTGCTGTATTACCAATGTGAGAGAAAAAGAGCATTTGAGTGGTAACCAGAAGAAAAGAAATGTTTTTTTATCATGTAATTTTCTTCTGGAAAAAAAGTAGAGGAAACAGCCCAATTCAAAAGGTGCATTTGCTGGTTTCAGTTGTTTTCCAATCTCTGCATCTTGCTTCCTGAACTGTGTAAAACATATATACAAGTGTTTGTAAGTAATTTTATTATCTGGGATGTGTGTGTGTAATAAATTTATTGAGATTCTCTTCATAACTTCTTGAACCTGCAAAGTGTTGCTTATGCTTAATGATTAGCTAAGGGAAAAGTATAAATTGATAATGTGTTTCAGCAGTGAACTGGAGGTAACCCAGATTTATAATAGTGTGATTAAAAAAAAATTCTTGGAAAAGATAATTTTAAAAAGCAATGACGTAAACTGGTTTTTGGACTTCCATGCCATTTTCACATCAAGATCTTTTCTGAAGATACAGCATTAAGGGAATAGAATTCTAATTTCAGTGTAGAGTATTGGGAGTCAGAGGAAAGCAAATGAAAATAGCTTACTTATTCTAAGTTAATATCTGAGCACATGTTAAAACTTTGCTCTCAGGTGGAAGCAGGTTGCTGCATCCTTGCAACAATATTTTGGCCTGACGTTTTACCAGAAAAATTTGGAGGGAAGGGAAAAAGGATGAGGCAAGGGGAGCATTGGGTTTTTGGAGCTGCTGCTAAAGCTGTTGGCACATCCATGCCTTGAGCAGTGCATTTGTGGGGTTCATTAAGTTCCTACTGAAGCAATGGAGGAATTTAGGAATCTTGGGATGAACGCAGTGCTGGGGGTTGCTTATACTTGCTAGCTCTACTTTGGGATTTGTGTTGCTTTTGTGGTTTATTTTTCTTTTCCGTATCAGCTGTGTGTGAAATGAAGGCTTTGCAGCAGCTCCCCAGTATTCCAGAGCTCCCATAATTCTTCCCAATGACAGATTGAATTAGTCATTGCTGATATTGATACAAGCTGGACTTGTGCTCATGGTCTTTCTTATGTAAATACTACTGCCCTTTCAGTCACTGCTTTAGCCCCTTGTTTCCTTTGGAAATGGCTGATGAGTCTAAATTTCCAGAAGGGTTCTCTTCTTTGGGAATCTTGACTCGCACTTGACTCTCAATTGGTGCTGGTCAGTAGACTTGAAGCCCTGTGCTCAGTCGGCCTCCATCCATGTGCATGCTGATGCGGATGCCCAATCTCTGCTTCTGTGGGGCTCCAGGAGGGAAGAGGAGTTGTGGGAAGGCCATGAGGAGTTCAGCAAGCAGGAAAATAATGACTGACCTGGTTCTGGAAATGCTTGGGTTCTTGCAAGTCCTAATGCTTGGAGTTTTCCTAATGCAGTCGTGTTTTCTAAGATAATTCATACCCTTTTGACACCACTGTCTGTAATCCCCTTGTAGCTTATTTGAATTTTCTTCTCCTGGGGGGAAAAAAAAAAATAAAGCCTGAAAACCCACAAAACCATTGTGCGGGAAGGAACTAACTGCACTGGCATAAGCCCAGAATATTGTGGGCAAGTACTCTGGATACATTGCTGTATCTCAAACAGCATCATTCAGCTAGTTGCAGTCTGTTCCTTCCTTGGTCTCTCTCCAGCCAGCACACCCCTGTCCTGCTAGGCTCTGTGCTGTTATTTTATTTTTTGTTTTTAATGTGTGTTGACAACAGAATAGAATGATCTCACCACGTTTATATTCCCTGTAATAATGCTGACTTTCAACAGATGCCCACAGAAATGAGTACCTCTTTTAGCCCACTGAACTACAGCTATAGCTTACTGAGGTGCTCATTTGTAAAGGCTTTGTCTGGATGATCTGCTATGTCGTTTGATTTATTTGGGTCTCCTTTTTACCAATGCCTTTAACTACCTGGACCCTGCTGTGGTCTGCTCGCTCCTGTCACTGTGGCTTGTCTGTGTTTCCCTTGCAGGGTAATGTGGAGTGTGTAGCTCCTGGGGCACATGGACAATGCTTGCGTGTATTTTTGGCGGCTGCAGATCCTGAGAAGTTATTTGGTGCTTTACATAGTTGACTGATCTTCAGTCAGGAAAGTCTTTAGATGTTCTTGGATGCACAGAACCAAAGGCTGCCAGCTGCTATTGATCATTTCTCCAGCATAAAGCCTAAGGTGGCAGCTTGGCAGAGGAGCAGGTGTTTCCTCTGGTGGCAGTTCATTTTCTCCTTCAGTTGAAGCTGGTGATGACCTTGGAGCTAAGCATGCCTGCGGAGCTTTCTTTCCACTCCCATATTTATCATCATCTTTAATCTGTATGATCACTGCACTTCATCTCTTTGATTCTCGGCAGCCTTCTGCCCTTCAGCACAAAAGGTGGACAGAAAGGCTGAGCAAAGAATATGGCCTTCGCTGTTGCATTGTCCCTGGGCTCAAGGGGAGCTGACTCTTGGAGGGGTCATCTTAAAGTTATGATGCTCATTATCAAGACCCTTCCTCCCTGCAGTCTAGTCTGCTTGTGGAGTTTGAACCTTGCTGGCTGGGCTGTGATAACTTTAATAATTGCAAAGTAGTGACGCCCATTCACCTCATTGTGGACCGAGTTAATGACAGAGACGACAACCTGTTCTGTATTTGCTTTCTTCCTTTTTTTTGTAAGCACCCTGTTCTGTAAAAGGACAACAGAGCCTGAAGGAATTAGTATGCAGGAGCATCCGCTTTCCATTTAAAATGTACTAAGTGTGATGTTTGCAACTACGGTTTGAAGGAAAAAAAAGCAGCAGCCAGGGTTTGTAGAAGAGCTCACACTTTGAATGAGGCAGGTGTTTCCCTTCAGTGTGCACTACCCCGGCAAATACATTCTCATACCCCAGGCACTGATGTTGGTTCCCAGCTGATCTGCTTCCGTGATAAAAGCAGCCAGAAGCTGACAGATCCTAAAGCTTGCAAAGACACACAGGAAAATTCAACATAGCTGGTTTGGGTGTTTATTTGGAATCTGGTGCAGATTTAACAAGCTGTCGTGCAAGAAATGAAAACCCCAAGCAGTGGCCGGGAAGGTGGTGGGGAGGGAAGGCTCTCGGTGTGCTTGTGCTGCTGTAGAGCTGGGAGTTTGCTCACTCTGTACTTTAGAAAGCAGTACAGGCGGGCTGCAGTGGCATTAAGCCTGAGCCGAAACCTGGTTTCTCAGCACCTTCCTTAGCTCCAGATCTGCTGAAGGCATACAGCCTTCCCCCTCCTCCCCCGCCCCCGCTTTTTTTTTTTTTTTCCTTCAGTGCTAAGTAGCTCGTGTCTTCCTGCAACCTACACTGTAGGCCTTAAGAAACAAATGTGTAAATATTTTGTCTCTCACAGCAGCCCAAGGTCATCTTTCTGGAACAGCAAACAGGCACAGAATCCACAGAAGATCAGTCTGTCATGTGAGTAAGGTTAGCATCTGCACTTACAAATGACAAAGGCTATTAATCCTCATGCTGTAATCCCCAAGCTGTTTGCCAGCTGGCAGCAGGAAGATGTTCCCGCTCAACCCACACAGCTATTCATGTTTTTTCACCTTTATGAAGCAGATATAGGTCAATACTGTAGCCTGGATAAAGAACTTGGTAGATACCATTCATCTCTTCTAGCGTTACAATCTCTCTCTTCACACAAGCCATCTGTACAAACGAGGGTGTAAGAGGAGAGTTTGGGCTGGGCTCTCCCCATGATGCTCCCCCAAAATAGAAGGCTGAAGGTGAGATCTTCCCCTCTTCTGCTCCTGAGTTTCTCATGGAAGGATAAATTTTGAGATCTTGCTGCAGAGCTGAACAGCCTGAGCAAAGCTCTGTCACTGTATGGGTCTTTACACTCAGAGCAGAGAAAACCCAGTGCTTGTATAAGGCAGGTATAAGTCCAGTGTTGAGACACATTTTGATCCCGATTTGGGAACCTGCATGGGATTTGGGTATTGCCCGTCACAGGGACATAAAACCTGAATCCTATGAGGTACCACTGATGGAGGAAGTCTGTGCTGCTTGACAGCGATGCAGGTGGTCTGTGGTAGTCCATGTGATCTTGCACAACAGAAAACTGTACAGGTACCACGCTGAATCCAGTGAGCATTAGGCAGGGGAGGCTGAAAAAAGTTCAAGAAGAAACCCAAAAACCAAATGGGAGCTATGAAGCTCCATTCAAACTTGTTACTTGCTCATCTCTTTAGAAAATTGGAAAGCAGATTGTTGGGATTTACTTAACAAAAGTGGTTTAACAGAAATCACAGCTCCCGAGGCAGCTGCAGGTGTGAGGAAGTGAGGACATCGCCTCCTGGCTCTTGAGTTTCCTCCTGGCTGTACTGGGTGACCATCAAATAGATACCAAATACTCTGGAGGTGTCTCTTCCCCCAGCGGGGGCTGATCTCATTGAGTAACGAGAGACAAAAAGCTGATCTTGGCCATGGGCGAAGAATGAGAAGGATTCAGGCTTCAGACAAAAGCCAAATTCTTTCCTGAGTCCCACAACCATTAATTAGCCTTGACCTCCAGGGAAGGCATTTTATCATGCCAAATACTTCCCTCTCCCTTAATTTCTGAGACTTAGGAGACCATTGCAAATTTCTCTCCTTGTTAGCAGCTGGGAAAAATCATATAATTTTGCCAGTTTTCCTCATCCCTGTTGTGTCTTATTAACACTTTCCAGGTGCTTTTCCTTCCTGCTGTCTCCATCACCGTATCTCCCATCCTCTCATTAATATCTGTAGAGATCTGCTCCAAGTCAGGTCTGTGTCTGGTAGCAATATTTTAGGTTCACGGTGCTCAGGATGAAATCTATCCTCCAATCTCTTGCTGTCACTATGTGGCACAAGTTTTCCAATTAAACCAGAACCACGTCTCTCCCGTAGTCGTCTGCTGGCACCGCTGTGGTTTTTTTTCTTGCTGGGCTGTATTCTCAGCTGTAACTTCATTGACATTTTCCCAGCAGAGGGTTTTGTTTGTCAAGACGAGTAAATGAAGTAATCATTTGGTAGACTTAGCATTTAAATACTGTGTGGCATTTATACATGTATATATAAAAATGTTCGTTGTGGTAGAGTCCCTCCAGGCATTTGCATGAAGCACGTCTCAATGTATATTTGACTGTTGATTTAAATATACTGTGTATAATAAGTTATTTTTAGTGTGTATTGGCTTCTTTCTATATTGGAATGACACACCATTTCTGGCAGGTACAGGTTTTTGTTGTCTCACTGCTGCACTCACAGCTGGACACTGGAGATGCAGTGGCTGCGGTGTGTGTGTGCATCTCCTCTTTCCTCCGCGTACCCTGTGACGTGGTGGTCCTTCCCCTCCACCAGCTTTGCGGGTGGACATCCACTGCTGCCGGAGTGCGTTGCCACAGGACAGTGTTGTAAGCCTGCTTACTGCATCTCACTCCTGCTGTGTAGTAGAATAATCCACCTTTAAGGCTTTTTTTTAATCATTGCTGTCATATCCTCAGCACAGACCATGGGTAGATAGCGAGCCAGTTGGTATTCTAAGTAATTCAGCCCTGTGGCTGAGGGTGCATCAAGAGTAGCAGAGATCTCATCTCTCCTTTCCTAGCCTAAGATGTACATGCCCAAAATTTATCTATAAATCAATCACTTTAAATAATACAGACAAATCAATAAAAATGCCAGGTCCCTAACTTCTGTCAGTGCAAAAGCAAGTCTTCTAGAGCTTGAATTTGAATTATTTTTATGATAAATACATCTGTAAAGAGGAAATTGTTCATGGTGTGACGGTTATCAGAAACAAATTCATATACCCTTTTCACTTTTGTAAAGTTTAAAGATTTGCACTGAAAATTGTACCTTCGATCTACTTAATAAATGGCTGATATTGACTGGTGAGGCCACCGGAATGGTACAAGCATCATTTCACTTGCTGTGTGTGTGATTGAAAGAGATATCTGAAGTGCAAAACTGTGATAAGAAAGATGAAAAATATGGTGAAAAGATGTTTGGATATTTAACAGGAAGAGTGGTACGGGTTTATTCTTAGCTTTTCATGTACTTGACAATGAAACATTTTTATTCTACTTAAGTGCTAACGTGCATGATCATACAATATATTGCCTCTCGCTAATTATATGCTGTGTTAGGAATACTAATGTCTAGATGATATCTGACTGGAAAAAAAAGCATTAAACCCAGCTTCTGCAGAATTCTGGGCTGAAATTATCCACACACAACCATCCACACCTTAGAAACAGTCTTATTTTGTTATGGTGAACGCTGTTGTTACAGGCTTTTATCAATAAAATAGAAGCAGATGGCTCATGTAGACATGCAAAACCGGCGTATCTTCCTTTTTGTTTGTATTGTGGCAGAATTGAGTGAATATGCATCTAGGAGAGGTGGACGTGTTTTGTTCAGAACAAAGATGCAGGTGTGCAGTGCATAATGCATAACTGGGAGGACTGGGAAATATTCCCCACCTTGGTCCCTCTGTCTGTCCACACAGGCAGAGGCTGCTTTTTGGGGACTGAAGAGGTGCCCATGTCCTGCTGGGTCTCTGCCTCCTCCCTCAGTGTACCGCCTTTCAGCCAGCTCTATGTGGGGAAGCAAAAGTGATGGCTATGTGTTTGGTCTCTGGTGTTCCCCCCATCTCTCATCCAGCCCCTGGCAGAAGTCGGGGGAGCAGCCCCTCGCACCCAACTCTGTGGTGATCCCCCAGCCATTGTTTCTCCTATGGATGTGTTGGTACCTGCACCAAGGCACGTGGGAGCCAATGTCCCCAGTGTCACTCCTGTGTGTAGGCACCAGCTTTGTAGACATCCTGGCCATGTGTAGGGGGCACCGAGGGATGCCCCTGTAGCAGTTGGGTTGGCCACCAAGCGGATGTGTCTTGCTTTAGAAACAGAGTTAAGAGCTCAAACATTGGGCTGGAGAGCTGAAATTGGGCTGATAGGAGGCCAGGCACATCACTGCAGCGGTGAGGGGTGTGTCTTTATCTGGTGGCCACTTATGCTTGCACATACCTTTGGTCATGATGTGTTTCTGTGTGTGGTATTCTTCTGCCAGGTTGCAGTTGTAATCCGTGCCTGTGTTAAGACAGAGAAAGACAGAAGCTAAAAAAATTTCCTGGTCACTGATTTTGAACTGGAGTTAGTTTGGTCCTCTCAGAATAGCAGTGCCAACTTTGAGGAAGACATGAGAAACCACGATTTGAGTCCCTGCTGGCATCCACAAGGCTGGCTTTCCAGGACCAGCCCAGAAAGAGAGGTTTTTTTTCTGGCAACACTTGGTAGCTTCAGTCTCTGGAAGCCTCAGCAATGGTGGCAGGTACAAGCCATGTCTGGGCACATGGAAAAACTAGCCCAGAGCTCCTCATCTGAACTGGCATACACTGGGAGGCTCAGAGAGGCACAAGGGAGTTCAGAAAAACTCACCCTGCTTGGTGTAAATCAGTGGTATGTGTTTTGCTAAGGACTAACGTTGCTGGGATGACCAGGCTCAGCTGAAAGGGAAGAGGATAGGGAAGTGCTGGTGAAGTTTTACATTTTTGGAGGCTGCTGCAGCAGGGAAGGCTGCCGAGGGAAGGCTGTGGGTTTGCTCTGGGCTGCAGTCAGCCATGTAAACCCAAAGCCGAGGGATACGGGCAGTTACTCTAAAAGACTTGGGCACTGCTGGGGACACCACACTTGTTTTGCTGTTCCCACAGCCTCACAATGTCCTTGTGGGGATGTCCTCAGCTGCTGCATGGTGGCAGAGGAGCTGGTGGTATTGTCACAGTGGGTGGGTTTTCTCAGACTGATCACCGTCACCGAGCAAACTGAAGTGGGGTTTGGTTTATTCCTCCAGGGAGACTTGCCTGTGCCCCCACTCAAGGTCGGCACACGCTACAGTGAAGCCACTGTCATTGAAGTTAAGGGATAGGCCATGTATCTTGGTGCCAAGATTTGGGCAGCTTGGCTTAAATGACTGGTCAGAGGCCACCTGTGAAATTGGTGGTAAAATACTTGAGCTTTCTATGTGCTTGGCGTACAACACCGCTGTGCAAATACGATGGTGAGCCTGGCAATCCACTTGCTGCTCTTGCTGGGCCGCCCGCTGTTCAGCACAAGCATGTGTGGATCTTGCCAGGCTCCCCAGGGGCTCTTGGCTGTGTTTTGTTTTATTGTTCTGATTATCCTGTTCTTCCTCTAGCTGCATTTTAATTCCTTGCTCAGAGCGGCTTCATTCCTTGGCGAAGCACCAAGTATTGTTTTGCCAAGACACCCCTGATATCATCCTAATTTTGACCAGTTGGAAAAGTCACATTTTTAATGTCAGGAAACTAAGTTTTGAATTTCAATGAAAGAGTGATATCATTTTTTCATGAGAGGGTGAAAGCATTCCCACTTCTCAATCAGCTCAGTTGAGGCTAAAGAAGCTGAGCTGTCTGCCATCTGTCTCCTCACCAGTCTCTCCCCCACCATCATCATTTTTGAACAGGTCGGCCAATTTCAATCACAGTTGAAAGAAGGGTAACTGTCTCAAAGACAATTATGCTCCTACAAATTTTGTCACCTGGCAGAGGATCGTTTACAGAAAAGCAAAAAGAAGTAGGTTTGATGGCCAAGGGTCAGTCAGCTGGTCCATCGTGATGGCGTGCAGCTCCAGACCAGCTACAGCGTGTGCTGTCTCTGGTTGAGCTGGAGGTGTCCAAGGGAAAATGGTGGAATTTGTTTGGTGGTGGTGGGGAGGATGTACGGGATAAAGAGCACAAAGGCGTAGGAAAACAGGCTTCGTTAGTTCTGATCTTCGCCAGCTTGTTTCTGAAGTTTTTTGAAGGTTTTTTTAATGTAAAAACATCAAAAAAATTAACAAATTTTAAAGTACTGACAGATTTTCTTGTACGATGAATTGGAAGATAGAGCAGAAAAACAGAGTTCTAGTACAGGAAAAACAGAAGGAGAAAGAACTGGCCTTTTAGGATGAAATGCAAAGGCTGCATTTTAGATGCAGGCGGGGTTAGCCTCCCAAGTCATCTGGTCCCTCTGAGGTTGGCCAACCGTTGGGAGGCATGAACAGGCTCCAGAAACTGGAGCTACTCGTCTCAATTTGCTGTGACAAACCAACAGCTGGGAAAGCCTTTGAGGGTCTTTTTCTGTCGGAGGTAGCTGAGTGGGCCAGGCCGGGGATGAAAATTGGCCCAGGATATAATGCCTCGCATCTGAAACTGCTCAGCATTTCAGGTACAAATGATAAACATTGCAGGTATGTTTTATCTTTTGAAAATACCTTCTGCATGCTGTGTTTAGAAATACAGCACGTGTGTAGGTATTGCTGCCTGGGAGGCCTGGTGCTTTTATACACACATCTTTTGAATGTTTGGTGCTTAAATTCAAAAGGGCACATTAATTTAATTCATTTTGCTTTAACAGTTGGCTTGAGGAGATGTGATTGCTTTGAAATGAAGGAACTGATTTTTTCTAATTCTGTGAGGCAGTTAAAGTAAAGTAAATGCTAATGTTCTGGGTTTTTATATTCCCAATCGCTCTAAACCATTTAAAAACATATATTTATTATAGTACTGACTGTGCTAGATAATCTTGCTTTCAAAAGACTAAAAAAGAAAAAAAAGCAAAAAAAGCTACTCTTCTATTGTCTGCCTGTCCAGGTTTTATCTTGTGCAGTACACATTTAAAGTCTTATCTTTCCAAATAATATCACTGTCAATAAAGACTTTGGTCCCAGTTCACGGTTCTGTTTAATTTCCATTGCCTTAAAACGTCGTGCACTTCAACTGGGCAGTGATTCCCAGCCAGGTGTCCCTGGCAGAGGGGAAAGCTCCTCTTCAGGTGGAGAGGGGAGGTGATCTCTTGTGTTCCCATGGCAAGAGAAAGGTGATGGGATGGAGTGGGATGGGATGGGGCATCTGCTGTTCATCTTGATGGAGGTCCTTTGGAGCAGAGCAGTGCTGGTTTACACTGGCAGGGGATCTGTTTCCCTGCGCTCTCTGCCCCGTTAGAAAGGAGACAAAGAAAAGCAGTGAGACTTGGATTGCAGAAGAATTTGCTCCAGGCTGATCAGGGAATGTCAATGCTTCTTGGAGCCAGCTGGGGAAAATTAGCTGACCTTTTGGCTGTAAATTATTGCCAGCTAATAAGTCCAGCTTGTGTGCTGTCAGGAGAGGGTAATATGTGTCTTTGCAGCAGAAATTGTGTTGAATGTTAAAAAAAAAATACAATCAATTGCAGAAAGACTGGAGTAACTAAACCTGTCATTCATTCAGCTCTTGGATGCAGAGTAGGTCCTTCTGTGTCTTCCTTTTCTATCTCCGCTTACAGAAGTGATGTTACTGAATTAATTATGACATCTTTGTGAAGAGCTGAAGAATTGCTCAAGTCCTCTATTCAGCAGCAGAGAAATGTCAGATTCATCTCACAATAAATTTAAAATTACACCAACCTGAACTATCGCTACTGGCAGCATAATAATAAGGCAGGTAATCAAAATCAATTAAATTCCAGTGCCTTCCTATTGTCCTAGAAAATTCAAATTTGAAATTAGTTTGAGTTCATTTGACTTCTTAATAAAAGAAGCAGAGCTTCAGAGATAATTTGAAATAAGTATATGGCCATGACTGATCTTTTCTCAAACTGCAAAGACCGGAGGAGCTTTGTGTGTGCACGTGCCTGCCAGTGCATACCGAGTACCAGGTACAACCAGGTACTCAAAGCCAATGGAGTGACTGGTTTGAGGCTGCTGTGTTCACATATGTTAGCTGGGACTTGGGCCTGCCAAGACTTGGTTTGTTAAAATTTAGATTATGTTGATCAGGTGAATGCCAAATGAAGTGTGCCTCCATTCCCACTGTGTAAGAGCGAGGAGGACTAAGCCTGGTGCATGCTGCAGGACCTTCACAGAGACCCTGGAGCAACGAGAGGGAGAGGAGCTCTGTGTGTCCTACCAACAGTCACGTGCCCAGATATGATGTGTGTGGGGCGCTCATCTTCCAGATCACTAGAGAACAGAGCATTGCCCAGGAGCTTCAGACGCTGCCAAAATGAATGTGTTCCCATAGCAGCTTGCCTTGTTTTTGTCACTAGCTGAGCCTTTGAGTAACCTTCAGTAGCAGGATAGAGCATGGGCTGGCGTCAATGACTGCTCAGACAGGGGTGGCTATGGCACAAGTATGAGGCTTTCAGGAGCAGTGGTGGCATCCATGGTAGTTGTGTGGACATAGACACAGCTGGGAGGCACAGAAGAAAATGTATTGTCTAAGGAGTTTTTGTCTTGGAGAAAGGTGCTGAGCAGAGCCCAGGCAGGGCACTGGGGCTGATCTAAGCCAGCCATCATGCTGATAACTTCAGTGCAGGCATTGGCACTAATCTGGCTTGCCAGAAAAGCTGATCTCATACAGCCCCTTGTCCCAAGTCTGGGAGTGGCACACTTCTTCCAGGGAAGAGCCCTACACATAGCTGGCTGGAGAAACTTATTTTTAAAAAAACTTTTTT
>VYXH01004581.1:0-11883 GCA_013397275.1 Burhinus bistriatus | reverse complement strand
GTGGCCGGCTTCGTCACAAGGCTCGCGGTGACCTACGGTGCGAGACGCTGCACCCCGTTGGCCCGCTCCTGCTGCCGTGACGCCCACCGGCTGCCCGCGTGCTGGGCGCGCAGCGGCCGCCTCCCGCGCTGCGGCACTGCCCCGTTAGAATGGCCGCCGGTGGCGCTGGCTCCGCCCCCTGCCGCGTCAGCAGCCCGCCCTCGAGCTGCCGCTGCCGGTACGAGCTCGCCGCATTTCCCAGGTTCGAAGAGCCCCACAGAGAGCCCCTGGCCGGCCCTTTCCGCCTCCATCCCCTTCCCCAGCACCGGCTTACCCGCACGGGAGCTGCTCTCCTCTGCGAATCCCTCTCCAGCTTCCTTGTAGGCCCCTTCCAGACACTGGAAGGCTGAAAAAAATCCCTCCGTAGTTAGCTTTCGTGAATTACAGTTAATCAGAATGGGAGAGAGGTTGATGATTTGATTATGAAATAGAAAATAACTTGGTTAGCTTAAAAAGTTGCTTGAAATTCCACTCTAATTAGCAAATATGGCTTTACTTTCAAGGATGACCCTGAATGTGTCGGTATGGGTGCAGCCTTCACATGGTTTGTTTCCTAATTTCTGACTAATTGTTCTCTTTTCCTGCATCACATTTTTACTCGTGTTTGAAGATGTATCCCTACTTACTAGGTTAGAACTATTCCAATTAAAGGTGGCATAAGTGGCAGTGACATCAGGGGGATATTCTTGGTCTTCTGTCAAACACCGTGATTTTGTTTTTCTTTAATCGTGCAAGTTTTCCATGCATTCCATTTCATGGAAAACCTGTTAATTTGAGTTTTGTGGAGTTTTTATATTTTGCCCCATGAAGCAGAAAGCTGCTGGCTGGAATTCAGATGTACTATGTGTATCTTCAGCTAATGCTAAATTCAGTGAGATTTCTCTGTATATACCGGTCTGAATGTTGACAATGCAGAGCAAAAGGAGAGATTGAAGTGTACATGCGGTTGGTATAGCAGGTAAAATGACTCAGTATTTAACTTAGAGGACTGCTTGCCATATTTTTGTTACTTGTCATTGTTAGAGATAAGAGACTGGCTCAGATGAGCTTTTGCCTAACCAGTTACAGAAAGTGCCGTGAATCGCAAAAGAAAAATGTATTTGAATATTTTTTTCCCCCCACATAGTATTCTTAAGGGACTGATTAAAACCAGAGTAAATTCAGTATTGTAGATTCTTTACATGCTAATTAAAAAGATTAGTTGACTTAATTGCCTATGCTTACCAACTGCTGGTGTCATTTCTGTATCCTACTTCTCCCAATGGAAAAATCATGAGCTAGCACTCACAGACACTGAAAATATTGAACGAAAAATGAGAAATAAATCAAATCAATGCTTTCCACTATAAAAGGGAAAAATGAAGACACCAAAGTCTTTTGGTTTGGAATTTGCTCTATTTTACGAATCAAGCTGGAGATCTTTTTCAGGATTCGTGGAATATTTTAGTACTGAATTTGGTATTTAGCATTAAAAGTAGATCCTGGCAAAGTCATGGAAGGAGTAATTCTGTAATTAATAAAGAGTTTCATCTTGGGTCTAAAGAAACTGAATATACATGTTCATTGTATATATTCCTATTAATTTTTTTTTCCTATTTCATCTTGAGTTGCCATTTTTTATTCTTAGTAGCGCTGATTTTGACCACAATAGTTACTGTGGACAGTTTTCCAAGTTATATAAATAGTCTTACAGGCAACTCAGGCTTCTTGTGGTGTCACTATTAGAGTACGTCTGAGCTCCACTTGGTGCAGCCACTGTTCTGGTGTAAGAGTATTTCAAAGCCAACCCTTCTTTTGTCAGAAGCAGGTGTAATATGTAGCCTAATTGGAAAGACAGTGGGCAAGAAGGAGAATCTGTATTCTTAATACAGACCTAGGAAATAAATATTATTCACTGTTTAAATGTACTATTAATAAATAACAGTTGTTTTCTTGGAAAAAAAGGATGTTGGACAAACTTTAAGACATTTTAAACATGTGCATTTCAGCCATGCAGCATCATAATTAAACTTTTCCTCCTTCAAATCTTCATCTAAGATCAGATACCCTGATCTTCTGCCACACCAATCTTAATTATAAGTATTTTAGATAGGATCCACATTTTTCCTGCTAATCTCATTAGTAGGTATCAATATAATCAAGCAGAATAGAAGAATTATAGTTCAGAATGTCGAAGAGTTACGAGGGATTGGCTTTAATCGGCTTTAGGCAAGCTGATAGAGAATTTTCACTAGATTTCATAATTAATATGCTACTGAAATTAAAAATAAGATCCAGCAAGTTTGAGATGATTGCAAGCTTGTGGAAGGTACCAGGAAGAAGCACATAGAAGTTACAGTGCAAAGCATTCTACCTGTCTAGTAGGGTATGTTACCTTCAGATAGGAAGAATCTTCTGAACTCTCTCCTGTGAGATTTCCAGGTATCTGTAGGTGCCTAGTGTGGCACTTAGGCAAAATCAAAGCGTATAAATCCGTCATTTACAAAATCTATCAGGTGCTTGTATTTTGATTTTGGAAGTTCCCTAGGTGTTTAAGCTTAGGCATGTGTGCCATTGGTGTAGCTAGAAAGACTGGCTTTATTCAGCATGATGAAAACATGCCTAATTCATAGCAACAGTATAACTCCTCTTTTCCCAGTTATAAAATATATTCTTTATTCAGGAATGCTCCTGACCCAAAGTGGTTTCTTATCACATCCTTAAAGTTTGCAGATCAAACCTTGGGTCCTGTATGCAAAAGTGTACCAGTAATAGAGCACAGTTCTCCCTCACGTACCAGACTCCTTGGGCTCTTCCTGCGGCCGCCCCAGCTGCTTCACTAGCCTGTCGCTGGAGAGCTCTTCTTTCTGGGCAGCATTAAGAGCAAGAGCTGCAGGAGGAGCTTGATCCGTATCTGTATCCATCTGCTGAGTCTCTGTTGCCCTGCCTTTGCTGCAGCTCTTCCTCTACCACGCACAACCTGTAATACAGTGGAACAAAATCAACACGTGGGATATAAAGGCCTCAAAACTTTTGCACAAGTGGAAACTGAATTTTGTTATCCAGGCCCAAATCTAATTAAGATCTCTTCCTCTTCAAGAGTTGTCAGCCGACAAAATCTCTTTCTTTCATAGGTACATAAGAGGTGGTTGTTATTTTAATTGAAGCTCAGTTACATGTTCTCTGTCAGTAGGTCCTAGTTCATCTCATATTTATAATCTTGGTTAAATAAAACCAAAGTTAACAGGATACTGATAGAGATTTTCCAAGGGTTTTAGGAAGATAAGGCATACAAGACTGGAGCATTTTGTTTCTAGTAATGCCTCCTTTATTTTAGGTAAACTTTTTTCTCTTAGCCACTTGCCTGTGGTTTTTGCTCTTCTTTTCTGTATGTGAGCTGTCTGTATAGAAAACAAAAATGGTTGAAAGTTGGTGTGTCATGATAATAAAACTGAAATACATTATGGCAGGCTCATTCGTTCATAGGTATCTTATGTGATGTTGTGTTCACCTGTTTGGCAAAGGTCTAGGTTCAGAGCTGAAAGAGTTTCTGCATTAAAACAGCATTCCTCTGCCTTAAAATAGTCTTCAGTGATTTTTTGAGAAAAAATAGATTTAGCTGAATGGATCAATGTGTTTGTGACTGAGTCACAGATTGTAGCATAGAACTTACAGGAAATCTTTTGGAAATTTAAAAAAAAAAAATTATAATAATAATACATTCCACTTTTTTGACAGAACATTTTTTCAGCCCTGTGCTTTAGGCAGCAGTCGTTGATTTTCTGTTGTGGGAAGGGCTGAAGGTTTGCGCTTACAGCACACAATTCTCAGCTGCTGAGATTCACTTTCTCATGGCATTTTTATGCTACAATCAGTCTCAGTTCTGAGTTTCAAGTATGCTTTTGTCTACATCTATTTTCTAGCAGTCTTTCCTAACTTACTTGCTTGCTAATTTTCCTCATAGCTTCCTTAATTTGATCTGCTGTTTTGCTTTCAGCTTTGTGTTTGTCTACGTGTTCTTTCTTAGCCAGTAGGGCCTGAGAATAACCAAGACAACCTGGTGGTTTCTCCTCATTCTTACTTCGTTGATTTGCATTATCCTGTAGCGGAGCAGTGGTTCTTGCTTTACTCTACAGGAGCTCGGATTGGTGAGAGCCGACGCATGAACATTTTGTGACTGAGCAGGGTTTCAGTGCTTTTGTAGTCACAGCAGTAAATGAAAATACTTTCTTTGTTACCTCATGGCTGCAGAATTTATTGTAAATGTGCTTTACAGTGGTGGTGTACATAAATCTGAGGGCTTCTTTTCCTGGATATGTGAATCATTAACAGAACAGTATGTGTGGTCAGGAGTCAGCTTACATTTTAAGTAAGTAGTGCTTACTTTTACCTAGGGCATGTGGTTACAGCAAAGCATAAAACTGGTAAAGGTTCAAATTCAGCAATACCTCATCACTAGATGCAAAAATGATATCTGGAATTTTATCTTGTATACGCACAGTAATTGTTCGAAATATAAATACTCCTTTTCCTTAGACAAATCCAGCTACTGAAAAGCACCTCATGCATAGAATCTGCTTAAACTAATCTTCTTTTCCTGGTTCACCCTCTTCTCGTGGAGTCAGTCCACTCATGCCTTTTATTTCCTTAAAGAGAATTTAAGCAGCTTGTCCTCACCCTTGAAGACTTTACAGTCTTGCCACAGGTACTCGTACAGCCTGTGGCTCCACTCCCCTCCTCTTTTGTGCTGTCATGTGTCAAGGTGATTGTTCTGTGCCTGTTTCTATCAAATGCGTTTAGGTCAATGTAAACTTTGTTTTTCTTCTTTTCTTCCTCAGTATAAAAAAACATTTGAGGGACAAGTTAATACTTGATCTGGCTGGAACAGGCAGCGAAGGCTTGAATTTATAATCTGAGTTTTGTGATATTCAGGTTTACTTCTTTCACAGAGGTTTTTTGTGGAAGAATCAGTTTCCCCATTCTTGGCTTCCAAGAATACTTTTATTGACACTTATTTCTTCTAGAAGTTCTTCTGAACCCCTTCCTAATTTGTGATTTTCTGCTTGATCCTTCTTAGCTTGTAAGGCATTAGCCATAGGAATGCATCTTAATCTGAAATTTGAAAAATAGCATGTAAAAATACAATGTGATACAAATTATTTTTACCGGTAGCTTGTTTAAGAATATTACATAGTGCAAAAATAGTTTGCATTCATTCATTTTAATCCTTAAAATCATCTAATTATACATAATCTTAAAAATAGGCTGAAAAAAGGTAATAAAGCAAATATTTTTTTAAAAGAAATGCTTTTATGTTTTATGAGCTTTAAGGTCCCTTCAAACTCTAACAATTCTATGATTCTGTGATTCTGCTACTGGAGACCTGCTGCATTATCGTATTAGAATCTTTCTGAGCCAGTTTCCAGACTGTTTCCACATAAACAGCATGGGTTTAATTAAAATAAAGATGTTAATGTTTCCTGTGATCTAGAATATGTTCTAAGTCAGACTGCAATGTTTTTCTCTAGTATTCACAAACTACTTACATTATATACGTATTTTGCATGAGAAAAAGAGCATTACCCCTTACGAGTAAAAGAATCCATCAACATCAGCAAAATTTGCAAGGCTTATACCACATAAGCAGAAGCCAAAAAGAAAAAAACAAAAACAAAAGTAGGAAAGCATATGGGAATCTCAAAAGCTTACTGTATTTTCTGTTGCTGAGTAAAGGCAAGATGCTGCCTTTTCTCTGCATGTAAAATTTTATTGTATCCCTCCTTGAGGAAGAAGCATCAGTCTCTTGCCATACTAAAGAGAATAGCGTATGTGCTCCCAGGGACATGAGTGGGTATCTTGAGCCTTAGGATCTTAGGGACTAAGAGCAATGAACTGATAGGTAGTTACTGATATAACTGCATTCACTTCAACAGTTTTAAACCTAAACATTTGATGTCTAGTGATCTTATTTAATAAGCAAACAATCTTTCTCTAATAGGCTCCATTCTTCCAGTGCAGGTCAGTTTAGTGAAATGCTAATGCTGATGCTACCCGGTAAATTCTGCAGCTGTAGGTTTAAATGAGCACCTGCAGAATATCTCTATCTGCAGGGAAGGGGACAGTGACCTTAAAAGGAACGAACTAGACCTGGAAACATGCAGCTCTTATGAAAATTACAATGAAAAATGAATTCCCACCTATACTAATCTTTTCCATCTGAAACAATAGGCAGTTGCATCAAGCTAGTCTCTTTATAATCTTGCCAATTTCGAGAAGTACTGTTTCCATAAGTATGAACTGTTCTTGAACCATTTCGTGTGCACACAAGCTTTGAATAGGTTTTGTTTTAGCAGTGAGTTGGCATTTTTTTGTGCCTGCTTATTCTTGTGTTAGTTTTGGAGTGTTCATACCAAACTGGCTAGGGAAGGCTGATAACACTATACCAGTCAAAATGTGAAGTCCCTTTCTGAGCCTATAGTGAAATCCCTAATTTCAAGACTGTTTCATTATCAGCCATTTCTCATGAGAGTATGAGAGTCCACAGGCTGGTTCACATTCTTTGTTGAACTCCTGGTACTCTTCACCCTATCTCCCTGCTTAGACCACCTAGTTTATTTGCAGCAAAGTACGTTTCTAACTGCATCCAAACACACAAGATATGAACAGAATGGTGATCAAAATGCACAATGTAACAAGGCTAACAGTTACGTGTCAAAATACAACTCAGTGATTATCTCACATGTATCTATTTTTAATATTTTGGTGGGGTTTTAGTCACATTTAGCCAATGTGACTGAAGGAACTGCAGTTTTTGTTTTACACTGTTTTCATTTGCTTCAAAAAGGGAGAAAGGGCCACAGACATCATAGAATGAATATGGAGTTACTGCATCAGAAGGTCAGCCTAAAATTCAGGTAAGTGCTCCAAGAAACTAGAAGTTTTGGATTACAACCAGAGAGTGACAGTAGGACATCAGAGCAAAAACAGAAAAGAAAGTATGGCCCTGGATTTTCCTGATGGCAGTCTTCCAGTCCTGCAGAGAAGTTATTGAGAAGAAGAGGGCAGGTTCTTGCTGCAGTGCATGGTGGGAGGACAAAAGACAACAGGCATATATTGAAATAAGAGTGTTCTAACTTAATATACGATAGTATTTGTTCACCCTAAGGACAGTCAAGCAGTGGAACATGTTGCCCCAGAGAGGTTGTGCAGTATCCATCCTTGGAGATTTTCAAGCTATGAATGGATAAGCCCAGAGCAACCCAGTGTGGTCTCATTGGTGACTGCTTTCAGCAGAGGATGGATTAGATAGAGATCCCCCAAGCTCCCTTCCAACCTGAATTATTCTTTGATTCTGTGGTACTATGCTGTTCTACTTAACTTTAATAGGCCCCATGAAATTTAGGTGACCCTGCTGGATTTTCTACTGCTTTTGTTTTCCATTTTTAGTGCATTTCTTACAATCTGCTTCCATATAGACACATCGTGTCTTTCTGTGTGCAGCATTTCCTGAATTTAATGATTCTTGTGTGCAAGTCCCACAGTTACGTCTGCTTTTTGAATTCTTCACTAGCGGTGCCCTCAGTAAGAAGTAAAACTTCAGTAGCTTGTACTTAACTGGTCTTTTTAGTCTTGGCAATGAGACTTACCTGCCACATCTAGCTCAGTGTAATTAACACATGCAGAATATGTGGATACCATGCTTCCTAACCATAAACCTTGTGGGTTTGTTTACTACATACTAGGTAGCTCCAAATGTTCACAGCATTTCATGGAGTTGTAAACGAACATGTTGTATTTGGTTTTCCACTTTTCTAGTTTAAACAGCTGTTACATGTCTACAGTTAAGGTCAACCAGCTTCTTTGGCTTTCTTACTTGTGTTCAAGCAAATACCACTGATTTGTTCGCAAGACTGTTTTTAGAACATTTCTTTTGAGTGGAAAGTTAAACAAGTGTATACTTCTGCATGTCTAATTCAACAGAGATAGTTGGCTAATTTCAGTCTCCAAGGATGGTGACTTCACAAGCTCTCCTACGCAAATTTTCACTATTTAATATGCAGCTTGTGAAATATCAATTAAATTGCTGAGTAATTGATTTCTCTCTTTAAAAAATTGCAAAAGACAAGTTACTTTGACCCTTTTCCCCTACAACTGTCTTCTCTTCTTCATTAGCTTCCCCTCCATTCTCCATGCGTGCGTGTACAGACACACACACAGACGAGACAGAAGTTGTCCTTTTATCTGTCTTCCATAGTGCTTTTGACTACTGCAGCATGTCTTCTCTATTCTTTCTCTGGAGGGTTCTACTCTTGATCCTCTTTCATTCTCCCTCCACATCTTATTCTGCATCTCATCTGAATCAACAACCCCATCTGTCTTCTCTGTGGTGATTACCCATGAAACTACATCTCCAAACCTTTCCTTTTACCTTTTGTCCAAACAAAAATATTGGCCTCTCTCTCTGACATTTCTTTGTGAATTTGTCACCAGCAGAGCAAGCTGGGGCTTGAGGACAGTTCCTTGTCAGTCAGCCAAATCCTTTCTTTCTCATGTTCTTCCTTAACTACTGTAGAAGACTGAACCACCCTGCCAGCCAGTTAAGCAGCAAAACACTTTTCATATCTGAATTCAGATCCAGGCTGTCTTGCACATTCCTCTGCATCGCTATTTTAAAATACTATGTTTCCTGCCCACCAGATCTCTTAATGCATTTTACATTAAGTAGCTACTGTACAATAAACAGAAACTTTGGGTAAGGAGCAAACAAACTTCATTCTTTCCCAACCAAGTACCCTAAACACTAAACTATAGTCACATTCTGTCCTGGTTATCTTTTTTCTGTGCCTGTAACTTGCACTCATAGCCAGAATGGAAACCAGAGGGGTGGAGAACAATTCTAGCCCAGATTACTCTATGCCATAAGAAATAAGAGATTTAGGATTGGATTTCCCTAGGATGAGATGATAATTTAACTTCTGCCTCCTGGTTTCTAGGCAAATGACCAAACAGGTCTATTTTTATCCAAGTGAGGCAATAATTTGTGGTCCACATGTTTTTTAGAAGCATATGCCCTGTTTGCTCAGGTGGCAGCCCATGAAAGAGAACTGCATGCTAAGAGTGAACAGAAACACTGTTACAGACTTCCCAGAAAAAGAATATTAAAATTGCTCTAAAATTACAAAATAATCATTGGAGATTTTGATATGTGAAACTGCTCATGGTTTACTAAGGAAGTGAGGCTAACTGATCTCACAATCTGTAGGCCCCATTACTTCCAATGTTGTATTATCCTGTTGCCCAGTATAAATGATATTTAAAAGAGGGTAGAATTCCCAAAGATAACAGAAACATACGATTTTTCTGAAAATTGTCAAATGAATGGAAAAGAGGCACTCTCGTGTGTTCTTCCTCATGTGGAAGGAAGACTGTGCAGAATTTAGTAAACATTGTGTTCCATTTAGCAAAAGCCTGTTCAACCGTCAGCATATGCATGCTGGCTATTCAAGCCAACTCATGTAGAAGCCACCCCATCGGCATAAGTTTGTCTCTAGCCCAGGTCTCTTGGCTAATGGGGTATCATAGAGGGTGTCAGGAAGGAGGAAGCTGGTATTACATTGTCGAGGTGAAACAAATTCTTAGAAAATCAGGCTTTATTAGTTCCACTGCTCATGGAAAAACATGGGTTTGTTTCCAGGCTGGTCTCAGCTTTAATCATGTGTTACTGCCACATTTTAGAACTTAACTCCTATTGACTCAGTATTGCAAAACTGTTCCTGAAAGAGCTTTTGTTCTTACAAAATTACAGACTTACTATATTCAAGGGCAAAAAGCAGTGGCCAAGAAACGTTTGATGCAACTGAGGGTATAAGGGATAAGCAGTGTCTCTAAGCCACTCATCACACCCTGGCACCATCAACATAGGTCAATACCACTGCGTAGAACAGAACTATTTGAAAAGTATTTTGCTTCATACCAGCTGTCTGTGATTCAAACCTCATCTCCTGGCTTGAGAAGAAGGATGGTACATAAATCATTACAGAAACAGGGATGAGTATTCTCTTCCACTGTGCTGCCACAGTCATAGCTGGCACAAAGCCCACCTCCTCAATTCACAATGTCCTTAGTCAGGTACTCTACCCAGACGTCATAACCAAGTATTACTTTCATCATATAAGTAGGAGGCTTTGCTGGGTTTTAATGTCAAACATGGCTGTATAAGTAAAGCTACAGGAAAAACACAGACCTGCATATTTTGTAGATGCTGAAAAGAACAAAGACTCGTGTTCCTCAGTTGAGAAGTGTGCAGTCATTCTGAGCTTTTTGTAAAGTGATAATCATTAAAATGTTCTGCAATGTAATTTCAGTGCAATCACTGAAAATGTCACTCAAATAGAAATGCCAGACATGTAATTCTTGTTACGGGTTACCAACCTGGATGCTAATGGAGGGAGAGAAAAAAATATCAAGAAATGCCAAAGCTTTTATTTTCCATGCAGTTAGCCAAACACAGACAGATGAACTTTTTAAAGAATGAGTTTGTTCCCAAGATGAGAATTTATATGACTTATTTAATAGTTTAGCTGTAAAGTAAAAAATAAAGTAATTTGTAGAGGAATTTGGTCATTGACTGCTACTTTTGTTATGAACATGGTACCTCTAAAAAAGGAATCACATTTTGACTAATGTAATAATATCATATAAAAGAAAATAAAAAGATATTTCAGGATTAGAACCAGAATTTCCTGAACCTCAGTGCCAGTTCTTATACATATTCACCAATGGAAAAGGAGCACAGTGGAGCTCTAACGCAAAGGTCTTCTCAGAGCTGGCGTCATAATCTCTCCCTTTCTCAATGAATGGAAAGCTGCTCATGGCTTGGATGGGTGTACTCTTCGCTGGGTCAGAAACTGGCTGGAAGGCCAGGCCAGGCCCAAAGAGTTGTGGTGAATGGAGTTAAATCCAGTTGGTGGCTGCTCACAAGGGGTGTTCCCCGGGGCTGNGTCTAGAGAACAAGTCTTATGAGGATCGGCTGAGGGAACTGGGGTTGTTTAGTCTGGAGAAGAGAAGTTTGAGGGGAGACCTTACTGCTCTCTACAACTACCTGAATGGAGGCTGTAGCAAGATGGGTGCCGATCTCTTCTCCCAAGTAACAAGTGATAGGACAAGAGGAAAGGGCCTCAAGTTGCGCCAGAGGATGTTTAGATTGGATATTAGGAAAAATTTCTTCACCGAAAGGGTTATCAAGCATTGGAACAGGCTGCCCAGGGAAGCGGTGGAATCGTCATCCCTGGAGGTATTTATGAACTGCCTTTCATGAAGCCATGCTGACTGGGCCTGATCACCTGGTTGTACTGCATGTGCCACATAATGGCACTCAGGATGATCTACTCCATGATCTGCTCAAAAAGTAAGTTCAGACCAATATCACTGTCAAAGGAGTAAAAAGGTTTATACAGACAGCATAGTAAAGGACTAAGGCCATGTATGTGATTGCTGAGCCTTGTGAAGTATGAAAATTTCATTCCTAGAAATTATGCTTCGTAATAACACCAAAAAATAGATATGTCTGGCCTGTGAAATTCTCCTAGAATCACAGAATCATAGAATGGTTTAGGTTGGAAGGGACCTTAAAGATTATCTAGTTTCCCACCCCCTTGCCATGGGCAAGGACACCTCCCAGGAGACCAGAATGCTCAAAGTCTCATCCAGCCTGGCCTTGAGCACTTCCAGGGATGGGGTCTCCACAACTTCCCTGGGCAATCTGTTCCAGTGCCTCACCACCCTCACAGTAAATAATTTCTTCCTGAGGTCTAATCTAAACCTATCTTCTTCTAGTTTGACACCATGACCCCTCGTCCTATCACT
>VYXH01004580.1:0-36055 GCA_013397275.1 Burhinus bistriatus | reverse complement strand
AAGACCCTCACCTGAAATACTGTGTCCAGCTCTGCAGCCCCCAGCATAAGAAGGACATGGGCCTGTTGGAGCATGTCCAGAGGAGGGCCACGAAGATGATCAGAGGATTAGAGCACCTCTGCTATGAAGACAGGCTGAGAGAGTTGGGGTTGTTCAGCCTGGAGAAGAGAAGGCTCCGGGGAGACCTTATAGCAGCCTTCCAGTATCTGAAGGGGGCCTACAAGAAAGCTGAAGAAGGACTTTTTACAAGGGCATGTAGCAATAGGACGAGGGGTAATGGCTTCAAACTGGAAGAGAGTAGATTTAGAATAGATATTAAGAAGAAATTTTTCACTCTGAGGGTGGTGAGGCACTGGAACAGGTTGCCCAGGAAAGTTGTGGATGCCTCATCCCTGGAAGTGTTCAAGGCCAGGTTGGATGGGGCTTTGAGCAATCTGATCTAGTGGGAGGTGTTCTTGCCCACGGCAGGTGGGTTGGAACTAGGTCCCTTCCAACTTACACCATTTTGTGATTCTATGAAAGAAACCCCATTCTAACTGCTGAGGACTTAGCATATTTTACAGACACAGAGCTGGTCTAGCCAGACTTCTCCGTAAACCTTAAATCTTTTGAAGTGGACTGTGAATGTTGGGATCCTACTACTCTTCAGTATTTAAGACCACAGCTAATTATTTTAAGAATAAGGCTTTTAAGAAATTTTAAGAAATTATTTTAGGAATAGGGCTTGTTCAAACATTTCCATCCAACATAGCATAGTAATTAACAGAAAAATCATTCTTTCCTATATGAAGAGAGCAATTCACCACTGCAATGGAGTCTAAGTATATTTGGAATAAGAATTGATTAAATTAACACGTTCTGTGCTACTTCCAAAACTATAAATCCTTTTCAAAAACAACCTTAAGTCTTCATTACAAAAAACCTAGAGACAATACAATAATGGATCATGAATCATCAGCTAAACTAACATCTAAAAAGTGATTGAGAAACCCTGTTACCAGTAGATATTTAAGACAGTGGACCAACATTTTATCTTAGACTTGCACAAAATACCAACTTCAAAACTGTCATGGTGGTTTCACAGAGTCTGGCTAACACCATAGGCACCAAGTTAAATGAATAATGTCTGCAGTTAATATTTTTTCATATAAGCTGGGCAAGAATTACAGAAGTTATTGAAGGTAGAAATGTTAAAATATTAGATTTACAGCTGCATATCAGGAAACAGAGGATATACTTTCAGAAGTACGGTTTTCTTCAAATTTTGCCTTAAAGCTGTGATTTGACACAATACTACTAAATAATAGAAACAAGAGCAGAGATGTACAGATAGCAGTAAATAGGCAGCAGTGTAATGAGGAGTCAGCTCTAAGACAGAAAAGTAAAACCTGGAAAGTAAAAGGAATTGATGGTAACTCATATATGATATAAAAAGGAAAGACAAATAACAGTTTCTCTATCAGTACACTACACACAAATAATATATACATACATTAGACCTAATCCCATCTTCTATATATCATGCAGCTGAGGCAGCAAATAAAACTGCCAAGAGGAGAATGATTGTTCAGCACACTACCACTGCTGCATGTACAATCTACGCTAAAAAAAAAAAAAAAAAAAAAGTTGTTTCAATTGAAAAGATGAAAATAACAAAACAAAAAAAATGCACCTCCCTTTTGTTTTCTGAACAAAAAGTCAGAAACCTGCTGGGCGACAGCAAAAAGGATGCATCTGAGACTCCATGAAATATGTCAAAACCTAAATAAGTAAAAATTGTGTACAAATTACTCCAGTTGGAGACCATGAATAAGATGGAAGTAGTTAAGACCCAGAGAAACAAACTACACAGCTGGAAAGAAAAAACAAAATAGGCACCCAGGCAGAGGCTCAAAAAAAACCAAAAACCAAAAAACAAAAAACAAACCCAAAAGGCTGAAGTAAGACGAGATATGACAGATACAGATGTGGGTAAATGGAAACAATACCAATAAAAGAGCAGTGAAAGTAATCCCAATCAGAAACTGAAATTGTACATGAAAACTACTCTGCCTTGAAGCAAAAGAATAAAAGGGGTGTAAAAAGAGGCTTTATGTAAGATGCTATTTAGATAACTATCAGGAAAGCAATAGAAGTTGTATTAAAACTAAGGAAATCAGTACATCGCGGTTCAAAGAAGTAATGGAGACTGAGAGTATGGAAATTTTTACTCATCTTTGTAGACTGACTTTTAGGCTTGGGCTGTAAATCAGTAGAGGGTAATCAGAGTCATCACTAGGACCTGGAGCTAATCAGATATTTTCCACATTTCCTTCAGTTGAAGCAGGGCATTCCTATTCCTGCAGATAGCAATGAAGATCTATCAGGCTAGAGATAAAACACAGAAACGAATGTGGTTTCAGGCTTGTAGTTAAGGTACCTCCATCCTAACTAAGTGAAAGATACATGTTATTGTCCCCGCCACAAGCAATGTTTGACCTTTGAAACAAGTAATTACTTTCTACCAGATGAACAAGAGATCCTAGAGGAGCAATTTAATGGCTACAACTATTCTACCCTTAAAGTATACTGTGTAAAGTTGCTCTTGACCATTTTTCTACATTGGATTCCAAAGGTCTGAGAAAGAGAAGTAAGACACCATATAAACACGAAGCATTAATTTCATTTTGGAGCTCAAAATAGTCAGAGCACAAAGCTATGAAGATAAACTGCATTAATTAATAAGCTAGAATTTGCTTGAATATGATTTTTCTGAAAATCATATAAATAATTTTGAATAATTTGCTGCTTTATTAAACCAGCTGCAAAGTTTCATGGGTGGCTTAGAATCTATAGTTCACACTTGTAATAATCATTCTCTGTGTCTGATGAACCAAGCCCATCAGGAAGTTCAGTCCCGCTTTTATAAAGTAGATAGACTGATTTTTTCAAAGGAAAAAGAGAAAGATGAACCCTTCTAATCTATGTACGTATGCATTCTTTTCATCTTTCTTGATCAGACCTGGAAAACTAGCCTTGGGTTCATTATTGTATGCCTTACTGTGTGAGAATGATACCATCATTAGCTGTCGTCTCACTTCTTTGGACAAAAAAAGCAGACAACAATGCACAGGGCTTGGAAAAGCTATGAGGCTGCCCTGAGAAACCAAACTCATCAATTAGGTTTACCAGCAGCCTAGTCACTGTCATGTTTTGGAATTTAATCATGAGAAAATACTAGTTTAAGAAAAAAAAAATTATTTCTCTTTTCTAATATCTATCAATTTTTCCTTATTACTTCCTCTAACTCCTTATTACATACACCTGCCTCTCGTCTTCACCTTAGAGATTTCTGGGAAAGGATCATCACTCTGTCCTGTGATCCAGAGCACTCAGGACAATATATTGGTTTTGCTCTGTGTATCTTATGTGATACTATAATGCAAAGATCCATTATTAAAAAGATAAAAAAAAAAGAAGAGACATCCTAAAACTAAAAAGCAAATACACAAAACCCTAACAAATCCTAACATTGATATTAGTGTCATGTTTCAAAGCATAGTTTTTATAGTACAGCACAGAATTAGAGTCCTAGATTAAGAAAGTAAATACTATAAAAACTTAGGAATTGCTGGTATACACATTGTTCTCTCTACTTTTAATCATTTTGCAACTATTTTCACATGTTTATTTTAAGAATATTTTATTTCCAATACTTAAAGTGATTTTGTTCTTCCCCATTCAACCAACCTAACTTGAAACTTGAATTTTTTCAGTGTATTTTCTCTGTACACACTTTCCTGCATTACTTGAGTGTTTTATTACCTGTACTTTTTATTTACAATCCTAGCAGTCTTCTCAGTATGAAAAACATTTCTCTCATTTTTTGGGAAAAGAATTTTATTCATATATACTTCAGAATGCAACCATCACTGTCCTCAACTATGGGGAGTCTTGCTGACAGTGGACTGACTTTTGACCCAGACATACACTTCCACTTTGCAATGACAGTTATTTTAAATGCTGTTTCTGCTCTTCAATGTTCCCAATTCCCTGAAAAAGGTCACTTAGTCCAAAAAGCTGGATTGAGCAGTTTGTATGTGGCTAAAAGATAAATGTACTTTGAATCACATGCGAATAAAAGTCTTCTCTTGGAGATTTTCTTGAGCTGAAAGGCTGAATCCCATTATGTTTTTACACTGTCAAAAGATAAACATGCTTTGAACTCCATCAGAGTTTGAGACAATAAGGGTTTTTTTTCCTGTAGTGCTGTGCTTTTCTTCTGGTAGTAACTCATTTCCTTAAGAACTTCCAGTTCTGAGAATCAACATGTAAAAAAGATTCCTCTGTATATTGATAATTTTGCTGGGAGCACAGCTGAAGTACTGTGTAAATTCTTTTTTAAAGCCTTTCTATTTTTATTACACTTCATCTAATAAATGGTTCTTGTCTTATGAAAAATCCTTCCCCTCCCTTGTGTATCTGTTTCCACGGTCTTTCCTCTCTCTACTTTTTACTTTTTTCACTATTGTGCGATAGTGAATCTTCTGCAACAAAAAAAAACATTTTCTAACAAAAGAAAAAAGATCCCTCTCATTCTAACACACAAAATAAGCAATTTCCATACAGATAGATAGATATCAATTGTTCTGCCCTGGTTACTAAGAGCCCTATCCTGTCCAGAACAGAAATTGCATTCATAGAGACAAAGTCAACATCAGGGATATTAAGAATTGAATATTTAGGAGTGCTGACATTAATCAGCTGATTCATCACGAGTATTTCATAAGCCTGTCCCTTCCTTAAGCACAATAACATAAATACATTTTTCCCGTTAATACAACTTAAATCATCTCTTTTTTTTTTTTTTTTTTGCCAATTTTGCCATTCCATTTACCAGGTATTTTTATTTAAAGTAAGTGAAATGAGATGTGGGTAGACAGTTTCGTATTCTTTTCCCTTTTCCTCATCATCCTTCCTTTCCATTAACCTCTTCATGGAAGAATTTTCTATCATTTCCTCCTAAATGTTTTTCCCCGTTCTTCGTTTATGTTTCAAAGTTTCATAAATTAACTTAGCCACTCTTCTCATAATGTGGAAGTCAATCTGTACTCCTCTTTATATACCTTCCCATAAGCAAGAATAAAATGAATATTTCCATTATATTAATACAAAAAGTCATTAGGCCCTTTTGCTAGTTTTTCATGTTCATTGTTACTCTTTATACCATTATCTGAATGTAGTCTTAAGCCAAGCTTCCACATATGCACACTTTGGCATTCTTTCTACTATTGGAACAAATTGCACCAGATAATTTCAATGAAGTAAATAAAAGTCATACCAGACAAATCTGACCTGTAATATTTCAATTTTTACACTTTCTTTTGCTCTGTTTTTTTTTTTGTTTTTTTTTTTTTTTGTCCACTTTGTAGTTGATTTTTCTGAACACACTATGATTGGATGCGAGTTGTGAGGATGCATTTTCTTGTGAAGCACCTGACAGGTCAGTGTCAAGATAAACTACCTAGTATGAAAAGCAAAGATCAGAGAACATGCCATACCCACTTCAAAGTTTAGCGAAAGTTTAACTTTTACTTGTTCTTAGACAACACAAGGGAAATTAGGTAAAAAAGCTGCATGCTGCAAGTTGCTCCAGGCAGCTTAAATCCCAAGCATTGCATTGAGATCCAATTTCAGTACTGTGGCATGCATATCCTGTCTTGTATCATATTAATCTTTTTTTATATCTTTGATGTTGGTGACTCCCTCATTTTATGCAATCAAATATCTGCTTTCCAGCACCTTATCAAATCTGTTTGCAGGCAAAAGTAATTTAGAATGCTTTTCACTTCACGTTACAAGCTCAAAAGGTTATATCTAAGTTTAAGATCCCAACATACATTTTTTTGTGGGCTTAATGACAAATATCTTTCCCTTCTATAAGGTTTTCTGTTAAACAGAAACCTCAGAACTGTGCCAACATAGACAGGTTTTTGTCCAACAGAAACGTTATCCTGGTTTTGAAACTGAATTGTGAATTGTGCAATTTGATCAACGAATTATCAGCGTGCTGTTACTTCTTAATACATAAATATATGGGGTTTTTTTCTGTGCCCAAAGATTAAAGTGCTCTCTCCTCTGTTACCTTCTAAGTACTTAACAGTTAAGATCAGTGGTTCCACAGCTCATTACCTGTTATTGCCACCTACCTCTGATCTATTACAGATGCAGGGTCTATGATTTTGCAAAGCACCCTACCTACTTACAACAGCCCCTCTCGTAAAGCAAATCAATCATTCACATTTTTCTCATTTATTATCAGCAACTTCTGCTGACTGAAGCTGCAGGTGCACATCTCTTCTAAGATTCCCATATATTTTATTCTATAGTATTATCTAAACCCACATTTTTTTATTCAGAGCTCTACTTTATGTTTGCAAAATACATTTGTCAAAACCCCCAGCATTTACAAATGAATAGTAAAGGATCAGTATAATATCAGACATAGTGATTTTGCTTTACAATTGCAAAACTTGCTTGCACAGATGTAGAATTTCCAAGCTTGCAATATAAAAATTGACACTTGTTGTTCCATCTTTTAGAATTAAGCCCCAAGCATCTGTTTTTCTCAGACAGTCCAAGAACATGCAGATAGATTAAGTCGTTTATTTCTCACCCACAGACTTTCCCTATCTGCAATGCATGTACAAAATCAACGTAAACTTAAAAGGGAAGAGATGTAAAAGATCTCTTCCATTACAAAAGGTTAAAACCCCTACTAAACAACAGAACCAATGACTGAATCACTTGGGCACAGGGACTACTTCCATCACATTATACAAAGTTTTTAAACTTACATCTGTGTTTAATGCTTCATAGCTAATTCTTTTCTATCTCTGCATTGCAACATTTAAAGTTTCAAGGGGAAAAGCAAGCAAACCATTCTAATATGTTTCAGTAGACAAGATTCAATAACAGAAGATTTATTTGTACACTCTCCTTGAATCAAAACATCTCTGAGGGCAGTGCATGAGTAACGAAGTTATCCGAGTATAACTTCTGCAACATGAAAACATTCTACCAGCCTACCCAAGTCCCTGCTTTCTAGGACAACGATAATTGTCATTGCTACACTAGAGAAACTGTAGAACACGAAGAATAAGTGGAGGCACGGATGGACAATACTGGAGACTGAAACTACATAATTTGTCCACAGTGACCAAGGGGACCAACAGCAGAGTTGAATGAAACAGTAGCTGTTTCACAGTTGTGTGTCACGATATGAGAAACTAAATAATTCATTTTCAGAGGTAGGATTCTGTTTGTGCTATTTTGACTGTGGAGATAATGAGAATTTAATCGTATGAACACAGACAATCAATTATACTTTTTTAGTCCCAAGACACATTTTGCTTGCCTTAAGAATAACAAACTTAAACTCACAACAGGACTACTAACAGATATTCACAACTCCTGAACCTGCCCCCAGCTCCATTCAGAACTGCTGAAAGTGATCACAATCATAGTCCACATTAAATTCATGAGCGTATACTGCAAGCACCCCTCCTTTTCAGGTATTTTTTTGCCTAACATATTGCTAACATAGTAATCCTCTACCCTATAAAAGAACTTCAAAGTTCTAAGAGGAAATACTCATTCCTGCTTCCAGAAGTGAGTTCATTTGCTTACAGATGTGTTCAGGAAAACGCAGAGAACTAAATACATCCTATTCCGTATTCACACAATGACAGTGGCATAAGAAATCAGGCCGGATATACTTTTCAGAAGGTTTTCCCACCTAGTATATAGAGCATTTCTTCAGCTTAATAATGTTTTCTGATAGAGTCAGTGGTTAGCAAAAACTAAGGAAAATGAGAACTTTGGTCCCCATCTGGCAGAAATAAGTGCATACCAACACAATACAGTCTCTCCCACAAATAAAAAAAGGTAAGTCTTCAACTGTATTGTTTTAAAACCCGACTTTGGAAAGAGATCTTTCTGTTTTGGAATAGACTAGACTAAACGAGAATAGAATAATTTCAGTTGGAAGGGTCCTAACAATTATCATCTAGTCCAACTGCTTGTCCACTTCAGGGCTGACCAAAAGCTAAAGCATGTTATTAAGGACATTATGCAGCACATAAAGCATCCAAAAGTTTTTATTTCCTTTTTCTGGTTATGCAAAATGTGATTCATGGCTCTGGATAGGCATTTCTACTCATAGTTAACATAAATTTCCAGGAATCAGCAAATCATTCCTCTACATACAAAAGCAACCCTTTTCCTCAAAGCTGTTCTCTTTGTAACTGCTTTTTAAAAGCAAATGCAACTGTCCTCCATCTTCCCCGAAACTGGTGGTGGAAGATCTTGGACACTCATCTTTCTCACAGGCACTGCAGACAGCATTTCCCTTTGTAAAGAAAAGGATACACATGTTAGGGATGTTAAACCCCAAAATGTTTGTTCTCATGTCTGCTTGGAGTTACAGCACACCGATCTGTATTGCAGTTTTAGATTCAAATGCACTAACAAGGTATGAAGTGCTTGCAACTGTGATTAAAACCAGAAAAACAGCATGCTTATAATTGAGGGGATTAATGTTTGACAACCCAGGGAACTGCTGAAAAATTTTTTTTGTCCTCCAAGGTATTTGTAAAATCACTCAAAAGTGTGGTTATAATAACTTCTTTTTTAATTCCCCCCCAATAACAAGCTGGTGTTAATGCTGTCCTAGTTAAGATTAATGTCAAAAACAATCCAAGTTTTGTCTTTAGTGCAGAACAGAATCTGCCCCACACAGTACAGGAAGCATGTCAACAAAGGGCAAGAAAATGGAATTTGATTTTTTAGAGATATTAAAACAAAATTATTAGAGAATTTTATTAACTCGTACTGAGTTAATAAAACTGATAGCAATTTCTGAGGGAAAGAGAAGATATAAGATGTTTTCCTCTATTTCATTATTTTCTTTTTTTTTTTTTTAAATTTCAGTTAGGTTTTTTTAACATATTGATGAGCATTCTGTTCTATATGGCCTCTATCCCCCAAGCGCAACCCAATCTGGTGCTTCTAAAGTCCAAACAGATTTACGGAGACTGACCAAATACTGGGACAACTTCCACTCAGCAAATTTAATGACTTGAACTCAGATGTTAACAGAAAACTCTCATCCAGACTTATTCTCCAGTCCTATTGAACTGCTTGAGTTTGTGAGTTTGCTGTATACAGAGAGTGCTTTGAAAGCTGCATTCAGTTCTCTTCTGAATGCATAAATTTAGTCACAAGAACTTCACTTGTAAACCAGTGCAAAAAATTCCTTATCCTTCCTCTGCAGTAGCCTGTCTGGGAACTGCGCAGCACAGTCTGCACATTTATATGGTTACTAAGAGAAGTTGTGGAGACACACACAAGAGGTGTATGTTTTTCCACTGTGGGGAAGGTGCTTAACTGTAGATCAATTAAACATGCAGCTGGAAGTTTTGCATAAATGTGATGAAAAGTGTGAAAGTGCAGGAAAGACTTAATCCAAGACACTTGCACAGATCCTTGATAAAGCAGGAATGGGATCAACAAGAGGGTGCTCTTGACTGCAGTCAGGAGACTGGAAGAGTAACTTACACAATGATAAAGTCTGGTTTTCATATTAAACAATCACTATTTGTGAAGCTGACTGAAGTTTACTGCATAGATCACATTTTCTTCCCAATCTGCAATTCATGATGTTAAGCAACTGAAGCCCTCCCAAAGCTTTCCTAATATTATCTATACTTATACTGTTTCAATATTAATTTGATGCAACGTATAACTCTATGGTAAGCCATGTTTAGCAGTTGGCTGAAAACTCCGCACTTTGTCAGGGGACAAGTAGCCCTGAGTTGTTAGAAAGATTTTTATTTATTTTTTTTTTCACAACAAGGGCTTTTCAAACTCTGGAACCAAGTTACTTTAACAGGTTGTGTTGAATCACACCACTTTTGACGCCTGTGACCAGTGTGTCAAGCATAAACGAGCACCTAACTCTGCACATCTTCATAAAGAACAGACCTGACTAAGTAGCTAAGTTACATGGCACAGTATGTTTTTTATACCTTTTTAAGGCAGCATCTCCAGGTCAGCTGTTAGGAGTGAACTAGAGACATCACTGTGTTACTCACAGCAGGGCTCAGATGCTTCTTGGTTAATAGCCTCAGGTGCAAATCTTGCTGCAAATCAACTGAATGCTGCTTGTACTGCAGCAGGCATATAATCTCGCAAAGAACGGGATGCTAGTTTTTGAGCACTGTTTATGGGTCTTTCTGCACTAGATGGAGATCATACATCGTTCACTACATGTCACTCAGATTCCGTTAAAAAACATAAATTAGTACTTACACATAAAACAAAGGAAGGAAATCTATTTTATTAGTCCCCTGGAAAATCTAAACAAATTATGCAACATCACACTTCCACCTACTAGAAAGCAATAAATTAGTTATGTAGAAAGGGGAAATAAAAGTGGAAGCATCAAAGAAGAACAGAATATATCATAAGAATGCTGTTCACACTGCAGGATGCAAGGCTGCACTGCTTTTTTCATTCTGAATCAGTATGCTCTGGGGATCATCTCAGCCTCAGAGAAATTCTTTTCACTTGACGTACTACTCTAAAGTGGATGTGCTGTGTTTCTTTTGGTTTCATCTATCCCTGCAAGGAAATTCTAAATTCCACTGTACAGGTGCCTGTATTGGTGAGATAACTCATATAAAATGACAGTATGAAAGTATATTTAAACTAAGGCACAAATGCCAGCGTTACTGCATACTTAAAGTTTAGGATAAAAACACTAAGAGGTAGAGATTGGGAATTACCTCAGAATTCCCAAGACAGGCTACCAACTAAATGCCTAGAGAAGTTTCAGAGAGAGGGAAAGGCAGTGGCACAAGTAACAGACTAGATTCCTTTGTCAGGGAAATAGCTAGCTATTCGTAGCTTTCCAATTACTTTTTGGCACCCAAGCAGCTCAAATTCTTCAGTTAGAAGTATCAGGAATCCAGGTTGTGGGTTTGGGTTTTTTTGTTTGTTTGAAGGGAGGAGGGAAAAGATATTTCAAAACACTGGACTAAGTCAAATCTGCACATCTTTTTACTCCCTTTTCTGTTTTGCCTAAAACCGGATGAATTGAGCCTGATTTTTCACAGAGCACAAGGAAACTTCATCCTTCAGTTTCTTGAGAAATTCATACACTCTAGCTCTTTGGCTGTTCTGGAATCATCTGCTCATGCACATTCAAAGTTGTTTCTCTTGTTTCAGCAACATTTGTTAGCAGCACCGGCCACCGCCACAAGGGTGTAACTCTCAGCTGAGAATTATACAGCAGCTTGTTGCGGTGGTTAACTTCAACAGGACTGTCGTGCCAAATGACAGGGCATAAAGTAGATCTGACTCATGACATTTCTGCATCTAAAATCTTGGCTCCTGCATATTGTTGCAGCTGCTTTGCTCTTCCTATACTCATCTGTTCCTTGCAGAACATTCTGGAACTCTTCAAGTTGAATTCTATTTACTACTAATCAAGTTATAAGAAAGCAGCAAAAATATCACATTTACCTTTTTCTCTTGGATACTTCACTGTAATAGGAAGGCAGATTGCAGGCTGCTAATTATGCTAAAGCACCTCTAAACTGAGACAGCTTTGGTGAGCACAGGCAAGATGTCATTCTCTTCCAATGGTAAGCTACAGTTTGCAAGAAAGAAGGATGCGGGAGGTTTCAGGGTTCAGCATTTGGGGCAATAAAGTATCAGAACAGAGGGTATATTTTCTCAATTACCTTTATATTTACGCATGGTAGTTTTATTCCTAGAAGAACATCCAATTACCCTTTTCTATAGATCACGCAATTTCCTATCTACAATTTCAATAAGCAAATCTAACATCAAGAAATATGATCTGTAATTACTTCCCTCTGATTCATACTTTGTTCAATTTTTCATCTATTTACTAAAACTTCTTAATTGAAGACCATATTGCCTCATCCAGAGCTCCCTATAGTTTATCATAAACAAGTTCTTCTGTTACTAAACCAAGTCCCCATAAATGCATACCATCATGCCTCTAACTTCTTCACTTCTGTAATCTCCTTGTCCTTCTTCGTTCCACCTGTGTGCCTACTGATAAGATATGATAGACACTGTATGTTTTTTCTCAGTTTATCTTTTAAGTTCTCTTACAACGAGTGACTGAGTCAAAAGAATTTTCTTGTGGACTGCTCTTGCTTTAGGTGGGAGCTAAGCAGACTCTGGGGACAGAAGATTCAGAGGTCACAGGGTGTAGTAAGTGAGCAGGAAGTCTGCAGGAGGAAAAAGGAAAAAAAAAAAATAGGAAAGGACTTACAGCCCATTGTCAGAATGTGACAGAAGCAACCTTCCTGTCCATTGCTGGGGACTGAGTGGGTTGTGATTCAGAAAGTCATGGAACTGGTGAAACCAAGCCTTGAAGCAAGAATCTGTTCTGCTATGACACCGTGGGCAGAAGACTACCTCTATATAAATCTTCTTTATTTTGTTTTATTTCATGTTTTAACTAGTCACTTTAGGTTTTTATTTAAACAGATAAGTTTTCAAGTTCACATTCTAATAAAACATGGCTTTTGAGGCTAAATTTTTTTTTATTTTTATTTTAATTCTTTGGAGATTTTACAAGGAAAAAGACCTAGACAAATCCATCACAAAACCCTCGCCAAGCAGGAATCCTGACACGTCAGGGATTGTGAATCATCTGAGGCAAAGTTCTGCATATGTTAATTGGTAACAATCAGTTGAGCAAGACATACATTATTTCACCAACGAGCTAGTATGTGTAAGAACCGAGTTAAACATGGTTTTTCCAGGGTGATAATTACCTGTATCTTCCTCTCTGTTGAATTTTCACACCACCTGTGGGGATTTACTTTTCTCTGAGACTGCTACCACTCTGTCAAATTTGACTGGGCTTGGACAAGAAGGTTCAGAAGTTTCCGGGGATAAAAGAGAAATACTATAAAATGAGTGCTTTAATTTTCTGTACTCTGACCCTTTTTTAGGATCAAAGATCAGAGGCATTCTGAACTAGGAGAAAGTAATATTTTTTAAAAGGTACGCAGAGCAAGAAGAGATCTATTAGCCAGTTTTGTGTAGGTATTTAAATGTGATAGGATTAGTGGAGGACAGACTGCTGAGAGACATTGAACACTTAGTATAGGAGCAAAGGAAAGCTAAAGAAAAAAATTAATAGTTGTTCTAAAAAGTGTAACTGAAGTGACAAATAGTGATGTACCTGAAGAAATATAGAAAGAAATTAGATTGAGACAGTAAGATAATGAGCTAAGAATGTGATAGACTACATCCCCTGGCAATCTACAAGAACTACGACGTTTCATTGAGTCCACAAACCCTTTCATGTTTGTCATCTACTGTAGGCAGATATTGATTTTTGTTTTTTGAGTTTTTTTTGTTTTTTCTTTCAAAAAGAAAAATAATAGATCAAAAAAATCGTGTTAATTGTGAAATCAATAATTTTCCAGTGTTAGTGGAAAATCAAAAATCGTAATTCATTCCACTTTGTGAGCTGAATTGAGATTTCATAGGATAAAAACTCTAAGTAGCTTTGATACTCTTGAGCAAACATTTCTTAGGGACAGTCTGGTAAAATTAAAACTTAGGATATACAATGGAAAAATCTTCAAGCGCTTGACTTACCAGCATTCATACAGCAGAGGAAACCTAAGAAAGCAGGTAGTCTACAGGAGAGTATCATTGCAGTGCTAGTTGTTAGAATTAGTGTGTATTATTATTTCCATACTTCAGAGATTCCTGTGGTCACATGTAGGGGGAAATAAAGAACTCGTCTTTCCTCTCACCCACACAAATGCACACATTTCTTCCTCAGAAAGAAGTAATTTTGCTTCTAGATAAAAGGAAAGGCCAAAGATACCTAGTTAGAATATCTTTGCTCATATTGCCTTGAAGTGATCATCATATTTATGCTCAAAAATAAATTTTTCCTAAATGTTAGATTGTCATATATTGCTGGGTGGTTCTTTCTGCTGGAGTATAAGAAACAAAATTTCCAATGATCTTAGTAAAATGTCTACTTTTGGATTCTCAGACACTCTCAATGCCCTTGACCATGCAACTCGCTTCCTGATGTGAGTTATTTAGGAAGAAACAAAAGTTTTTAAGGGATTGTTGACCAAATACTGCATCCTAAGAAGTTCTGTTGTTCACAGTCTAAGAATCCCTCTTTTCTTGCCTCTCAACCACCCCATTTGATCATTTTGGATCACAAGACAACCCTAAAGAGCCAGTGTGAGGATGTGGAAGATTACCACAGAGCTGCCCTTCCTATAAGAAGCAGGCACAGAGGTACTGATGTGCTTGCCAAAATGAAAGAAATCGTTCTCACAATCACACTGTTGGTGCAGTTTGTCAGACGAGATATCAGTTCAAAGTCGCTAAATGTGGTTATAAGGCTAAACTGAAAATTACAAGAAAACTAGACTCTAATGAAGTTTTGGGTTATAAAAAGACTTTCTCTTAGCTATTTTTTGGTTTTGGAATTCTGAAGATGCATCATAATTATAGAGATTCAGAGGACAGTGTAGCCTTCTGCCTGCTTCACCTCAGAACTTTAATCCAAAGCTAGACTAGAAAGCTGGGGAGCAAAACTGCCTCTTTTCTCCAGGCTGTTCAAAAGTGATTAGGTCTGTTCCTTTTTCTCCTTCATTTAATATTTATTCCTTCTCACCTCTCTTTTCATTCTTATTGTGACTGCATGGACGTTCAAATACAAAGGAGGAAAATACCATGTACTATGAATGGAGCAGTCTAGTTTTATGTAGGCACATAAGGAAGCAGAGCATAGGCGGGCTGTCACTCAAGTCTCAATAATTTTGAATTTCAAAGACTATTCTAGAAAACATATAAGCATAATTACTCATAATATATGCATTTCCTCAAAAACACTAGCATGCGTTTATAACTTCTTATACAGAGACCACACAACATTAATGCAGATGTCAAACTTAGTATCAAGAGAAGTATCTAACGCAATTTTCTCATCCTTCACAGTATTCAAAGAAGTTGTTGGAAGAAACCTAGAAATTATTAAAATCAATCCATCAGTTAATCTATGCTGTACTATTTCATTTTCCTAGCCTGTTTAACTGAAATCAAAACAAGTTAAATAACTTAAGCAGAGCAGGAGTCAATACTGCAAGGTCTGAATATCCATCCTGAAGAGAGATTTTTTATTTTTTTTTTAAGAAAAAAAGCAGCTTTCAGCAGGACATTTGTTCATGTGCTTTAACCCCACCTAAACAGTTACTTAGTAATGAACACACATGGCAAAGCAGTCTTCACAATATGTTGAAGTATCTACAGATATAGTAATATCAACTGAATAAATGTTAAAGTAACTGTCATGGAAAATACATATAATAATTTCCTATGCCTTTTATTCCAAATGCATAAATGCAATTAGTTTGATTTTTTTTTTTTTCCTTCTTATCTAGTGAGAAATTCCTGACTGTCACTATTTTGGAGACAGAGAGGAGACAGAAAAATTTTTTTAAACAAAATAATGAATGGAAGAGACTGTCAGTCTTTCCTTTGCTAATTTACTCCTTATTTCACTAGAAGTCTTAAGGTGTTATTAACTTTTGTTCATCCTTGCATCCATAAAAGATGAACAGAGAGGATAAAGAAAGAAATCTTGGAAGAAGAGAACTGCTGATCTTGTACATTAGCAGCTTAGCTAGTTAAACTAACTAGCTCACTAAATTTCCATTTGTTTTATAGCTAGCTTGCAAGAGCAGAAGATAACACAAAAAGGATTTTTCAATAAATATTTCCAAAATGAACTGTGTTTGCAGTAGGATAAAAACTCATAGCTTGAAGCACACAAAAATAAACACACCGAACAGAACTAATGTTAGATCTAATATTGGAACAGGCTCCTGTGAGTTGTTTGCTGATACTTAGACATGTAATAGTCCATTCAGCCTTACTACTTACCTTTTTGTACTACAGTCTTGAGTTACGCAAGAAAAAAAATAGACAAAAAAAAAAGTTGGTTGGTTTTTTTTTTTTTCCCTTTAAACACCATGGTATTTGGGAGTAGCTTAAGTCAGCAAATCTTGATTGTCATACTGTCAAAAATTTATCTATCTTTTTGAGTGTTTGATTGTCATCTAGTCCCCTGAACTTCTTGTACATGGAAAAATTTTTTTAGAAGTAAAAATTTCAGTATGTTCTTAGTTTCTCTAGATTTGGAGAATCCACAGACAGGGAAGATTAGTTACAAAAATAAAACATAAACAAGACTCCAGAGCAATTAAATAACTACTATTTGGCATACATTTATGCATGCTCCAATGCATTCAAATCAACTTTTTCATCCCTCACCTAAGCTCAAATTAACTGCTCAAATGTATAAAGTAATGTTTACAGAACAGAGAAGGCAAAACCTTTTTCCAAAAAGCATTGAAGAGAATTAGCACTGTTGGCTTAGTCTAAGTAACATAATCACTTTTGAAAAATGGTTTCATAAATGAAAAAATCCTTATGTGCAGTGTCTCGGTTGCTGGAATTGGTTCATATGTGCACAAGTACTTTATGGTTGCTTGAGGCACTCAGTTGATGTCAAAGGAAGTTCTTCAATTACAATGAATTACTGTGTACAGGAGACAAAGGCAGAATATTTTATATGAAGATAGAACGTAAGGGGACATCAACTGATATAAACTATGATGGGAAAAATTTAGTTGCAATTGTTCTTGTATCAGGTTTTTAAATACACTTTGCTGTCAGAACCTGGCAAGTCTCACGTTCCTTCTTAAATAAGTTTGCTTAAGAAAGCAGGTTATCACGGACAATAGAGATTTTTGTACTACATGCTGGCACCCAGTGTTCCAAATGACTGCATGTCATCACATTGGACATGTGGGGAAAGCCTTATTTTTGCTTACAAATACCCCAGGTAATATTCATCTTAAATGATGTTGACTGATACTTCAACCTATTTTTACTAACTAAAGGAGATCTGTTAATGTCTGGATCCAGCAGAATAAAGAAGCCTGGTGGCTTCAGAGTGTATTCACTTCATATTGGTCATCAGAAGTGATGATCTGTAATGCCCTGCAATCATCATCATCAAGGTATAAATATGACATATAACATTTGCTCCTCAAACTTGCGTTGATTGCGGGGGCGGGGNAATGTCTGGATCCAGCAGAATAAAGAAGCCTGGTGGCTTCAGAGTGTATTCACTTCATATTGGTCATCAGAAGTGATGATCTGTAATGCCCTGCAATCATCATCATCAAGGTATAAATATGACATATAACATTTGCTCCTCAAACTTGCGTTGATTGCGGGGGTGTGTGTGTGTGTGTGTGTGTGTGTGTGTAAGTGGGGGTGGAGTTATAATCAAAAGACAGTTGTAACTTGACTTCATGAAACCTGGAATCTCCTCTGCTTCCCACCACTGACACCTATAAGCTGCCATAAGTAAATCCGAGGTACATAGCATGACAAAAACACAGACATCAGTAAATAAATCTTGTCAAAGCAGCTTCTATAAACAACTTCATAAAAATATATAAAGATTGTCATATATTTTGTATTGTCAGTATGACAGATAAAATATCTTCAGTAAATCTCCTGGATTTGATGACTTCTCCTCAGACTTTCTTCAGCACTTGAGATGAAACAGAAGTCTCCAAATGCCAAATTTCTTAATTTTTAATGTTACCTTAACAATTTTATGTTTTATGCATCACAGTAATAACATGAATACATGTGGTCAAGAAAGTTTATATATATTTTTAAGAACAAGCAATTGAACTCTGGGTACTAGTCAACTTCTGTACTTTCCAGGTGTTATGAAACATTGTAGAAAGTTGTTAAATTATTTAAGCTGTATTTGGAGCAAGTTGTATGGATAGACTAAACAAGGTTTATTGTATGTTTGTAAGACCTGCTCAGGTCTCTTTTGAGACCTGCTACATTCATTCACTTTTCACGTATATGACATTGTCTGTTGAGAACATCTGTTTCCTAATAGGTCAAACACCATAAATTCACTCTATTCTTACATGTAGGAACAGAGAGCTGCTGGTTTCCCTTGACAAATGAAGTTGTTTATGTGAGAACAACCAGTGACAGACTAAGCTGAGGTTCTGTGCTTTTAACTCTGTACCAGCAATATACCATATGTCCATCTCCTCTGAAAATTTCTTTCTCTGTCAAAAAAGAATCGGCAATCTCCCTCTCAACTGTGCAATGTCCCCTCTCACTCCAAACCTTCCCACGTATCCACGGTATCGCTATTCATTACAAAACAGAAAGAATAGGATTGGTTTTACCCCAAGGTACTCCTGCATTTTTCTCATCAAAACTTACAGCTTTAATTTATTTATTATTCTTAAAAGCAAACTTTTTTTTTTTTTCCTCTGGAAGAAGCATTAAACTTCGCTGCTTTCCACTAAGGGACAAAATCAAAGGAAGTTGTAGATTTTGGAACTATGGATTATTATTTCTAGGTGCAAATCTAAAGCTAATTATAATATCTTTCCCATTAGTCTATTTTTAAGAGAATTTTTTTAAAAATAAACAATTTTTTTTTTAAAAAAAAGCTGAATTTAACAGGATCAAAGTTCCTCTTCTGTTCAAGTCTCTCTCTGTCTCCACAAGTATATACAAGCTCAACCACCCTTCCACCCAGCAGGATATCAAATCTTACAGTTAATATCTTTTTCAGCAGTCCATTCTCATCATACCACAAGAAACAACAATTGTGAGCTACTTGGAATCATAAAATGTAGTTTTGGAGGGGACTCAGGATGTCAACCAGTGCAGACAACTTCTACAAGTAGGAGAAACATCAAACATAGACCAGGTTTCTCTGAACGTCACCCAGAGGTGTTTTGAAAACGTCCAGGGCATCTCTGCACAGCCTGTCCAAAAGGATCAGTCACAACAAAAAATTTTTTTCCTTACACTCCTACATCTTACTGCAGACTTGGACCACCACCTCCTACCCTTTAATTGTGGACATGAGCAGCGTTTAGCTCTGTCTTCTCTGTAACTCTCATTTACATTGTGATAGACTATGATTAGATTTCCCCTGCTCCCACAACTTGTCCTTTTCCAGGCTAAATGAACCAAGTTCCTCTGGCCTCTCTTAGCATGTCTTGTGGTCCAGCCTCCCTTTAGTCATCTTAATGGCCCTCCACAGTACCCTTTCCAGCTTGTCAACATCTCTTCTGCACTGAGGAGCCCCAAACCATGAAAAGATGCCCTGTAGCTGTTGCCAAACCCTTGAGGTAAAGAAGAGTATTTCAGAAAAAGAGCAGGAGTGGGATGGCTAACAAGCAGATGTTTAGGACCTAAAATTGAACTTCCTAAGGGATGCTTAACAGAGGGGACAGAACAGGTGCAATTTAATTCTGTTTCATACCTACCCCTTCATTGCTATTCCATCCTCCCCTCAAAATTCCAAAAGGAGAGATATCTATTGGGATAACAATTACTATAAGGTTCTAGCCACCACCCTTCATTATGTTAGCAGAGCTGGAAAAATAAACTGCACAGAAGAGCCAAACAGAGACTGAATCTAACAAAGCAGCCTCATAAAGCAGTTTGGGAAGATACTACTTCATCAGAGGAAGAGGAATATAGAACTGCTTTGAGATTAATCCCTTAAAAACATCCTTTACATGAACAGTGGATAGGAGAGACCTTATACTGTGTAGTCACAGTACAGATTTCCCCTCACCTTGGCCACCTAGACTTAAGAAAGGTATCAGGAAAAGAGAGCAGTTGAGAATCTGAAGTCACCAGAATAGCAACATAAAATAATTCAAGCAAGGTGCAACATCAGCTGCTGTCTGTACCTTCTGAATCTTCCCCTCTGCATTTTGGCTGCTTCCTACAATTCTTCTCCTTCCCTTCTCATATAGTAATTTTCAACTTTTGGGGTTTTTTTGGTTGTCAGGTTTTGGTTTGTTTTTGGTTGGTTGGGTTTTTTTTGTTTTGTTTTGGTTTGTTTTTTTTTCATTTTCATTTTTTGTGTTTGTAGTCCTTCAAACATTTCTTTGTCTAGTAAAGTCTAAGTCATCTAAATACAAGCTTGTTTTTTGTGAAAACTTATTTTAACTTCAAACTAGAAACCTTGGGATCTGGGACTCAACAGCAAGCTGAAAAATCACTGAATGCCTCCTAAAATTATACCACTCACAAAAAGTAGTATACTTTTACCTAAAATTATACCACTCACCAAAGCCATGGGGTGAGCCACTCATTAGAGTGCTCTGCTGTCAAGGTCAAACAACAAAGTCTGACAACCCTCTTCCACTCTCTCTTCCCCATCTCAACCACTCAGGTTTTCCCACTACTTAATCACATGCACATGTCTCAACCCGCTCCATTCTCTTCCGTTCTTTTTCCTCTCATCATATAGGATTTATGTATAAGTTCATTTTGATTCATTCATACAGAAGGCTAATTCTCTCTAAAACTAATTTTATGGTATCTGCAGTCCTTTGCAAACCTCAACCCAAAACAGTATGACAGAACTCAACCTGGGATCCATTTTTGCCCAAGATCTGTGAGATAAGTCAGTCTGTTTTTCCCTTACCTGAACCGGATGCTGTCTTTTATAAACCTATACTGATATATTATATATCAAGTAAGCTTTGCCAAGCTATTTTTCTTTCATTCCCCCACCACTGAAACCCCCTGCTGAAGAATGCATATGGTGTAACCCACCCCTGCAGTGAATAATCTGTTTGTCTCTCCATTTCTTACCTTTTTGCTATTTTGATTAATAACATTCCTAAAGAGGGATTTTTTCCTTCCCCCCACCCCCAATTCTTATTTCTTCACTTCTAAAGTTCCTGACATGGTTAAGTTTTAGCTATAACTATGCCAACAGTCTAAATAATATTAATAGTAAATAAAGTAAAAAAATTTGTGTCCTTCCGTCCACATTCAACAGTATATCTGATTTATAATACGTTGCTGACAATGATCTGTGTACGATATATGTTACTCAATCTTTTCACTTGACAGCTACGTCACGTGAGTAAAACCACTGAGGCTCGAGACACGAGATTAATAACAGATTGCTTTAAACCCTTCCTTCTAGCTTTTGTTAACATCACTATGAAATAATACATGCACACTTAGGATATATACAGCATAATACTAGTATTTTGTTGGGGACAACCCCAAGTAGTACATAGTATAGTAAATAAGCAAAAACCTGTATGTTCTCTACAGTGTTTCAATATAGTTCTGAACAGAATGCAAAGACTACCAGGCATTGAGTGCTGCTTACTAGCTAGATTTCGTCTACTCTGAAACTTCCTGTTGTTATTTGTGAAGGAGATTGAAGCAGATCAATGGTTGCCTTTGCATGTTACTGTTTCCTATGTAACATCTAGAATTAGCTGTGTTATTGTTTCCAATTTTTACAGCAGAATGTAATCTACAACAAGCACTAAGTCCAGAAGGAGCCAAAAATAGAGCTAGAAGATTCTGAAGTCATTTATAGAAAAGGGGATCTTTAAAGAACCACATTTTATTTCAATAAAAAGCTTACTGTCCGTAATATATCTAGGGTAATTAAACCCTGTTAGGAATTCAACCACAACTTCCAAAGAGCTTTCTGTGAGGTACCTAACTCTATCTTGAAATTTGAAATGATGCAGATTTTAAATGTTGTTCCAATACAAAGTGTATTTTGTATTTAAGATTGTTAGTGATAGTTACACCATGCTGCGAAGGATTGAGTAGAATTGCCAGTAGGAAAACTATTGAAATCCTGGCAATAAAACTCCCTCCTAGAATATCTTTTTTATGTGGTTTTCCTCTTTATACAAAGAAAATACTGCTTTAATTCTCTTGACAACTGCTGTACTTTGACAGCTCCTTTCTAGAACAAACTCTAGGAGTAAATTTGCTGCATCATTATATTTTACTGTTTTACAGCCACACTTAGTTTTCTTATTTAGAGTCAGGCAGTAGCCTTTTGATGTCAAAAGTGCAGGAAAAGACAGGTAAGAAAAGCATTTTTCTAGAGAAAGAGCAACAAAATTAAGCACTTATTCCATCTGAGAACTTCTACTTGTCAACAAGAAGTCTAATAAAAACTAGGTTTTAACTTTTGTCTTGTTAATAACATGTTGAAAACTCTTCATTAAGAGGCTTGCTTTATTTTAGTTGGTCACTTTGAAAGAAAGGCATAAGTTGAATATTGTACTTATCATTACGCACTGAAAAATACACAGAAAAGAGGTTTTAAAATAGAGTTGCTCAGCTGCTGTTCATAGTGAAGTAGATTAAAGTTGCTGGTTGGCTTTCATGTACTTCGAGTCTCTCATTAATATGAGTCATCAAATACTTTCTGGGGTTTATGGTAGATAGCATGTTGCTAAAATGACAGTGTTACAGGGAGTTTTCATAAAGATGTGGAAGGAATATCCTTCTGTTTACTTTCCATAGGCCATGCTAGAAGACAGTTTTCTGAGATAAAAATTTATATTTTACAGTCTGACTTTTCTTCAGCCATTAATAAAAGCATAACTCCTGTGAAAAATAAGAAGAAACTGAAAGCTTTTGAAATCTATCCAGTCCACTCACAGAGCACTCTTTAAAGGAAATGGATCTTGTAAACACAGCAATTCAAAATAGAGACACTTCAGCTTTGGACTGCAACTTCACTTTTCATTTGAGATTTTCAAGCAATGAAACTCTAACAGGATGTCTTGTGGTTAACCTCAGGAGTCCAACAGAAGCTTTCCAAACATGATTTTGAGGCAACATGCACTCAGTGAAAGTTTGGAAACCTCTGTTAGACACCTGTAGATTCCCAGTAAAGGGAGTGATGCAAACCACCCAGCTCAGTAGGCCAGAAGCCGTGTAAAGACATTGACCTTAAGCATGCAGGCCCTTACATCTTCAGATGGCTAAAGATAGTCTACAGAAAATATAGAAGATACCGTTTGTCTGAGTTCAAACAACCGTATCAGAATTATGTGAAGTGTCTTCTTATTTGGTATCTGCATTCAGGAACTCTTTCCTTAGATCAGGATCTCTCATTCAAAAACATGGGGCCACATCATTCCTTTTTCTTGCCCAATAATAGAAGACAACTATGACCCTCCTTTAATAGGGGTTAGTATTAGGTTTTGCAAGATCAGAGAGCAAGCAATTTGAAAGTATTGTATATTTTATCCTCATGTTATAATGTAATTGTCTAAAGTTACACCAAAGTGAGCCATAGATCAATTAATTATTAAAATAATTTTGGGAAAACTGACATTATTCTAACTACAAACAGCCTAATTGGGTCCAATATTATTTTTCAGGGAAAAGAGAAGAGGTGATGGAGAGGTAGATGAGACTCTAATTTTTTAAGCAGTTTCAGTTTCTTTTGGTTTCTCTAGCAAGATTCAGTTGCCTTACTGGAATGAATAACAACCTATACAGAAAGAATTGGAAAATATGCCATATATTGAAAGACCGAAGGGGGTCAAGCTATTTAGATTACCAAATAGAAGGTTAAGCTGTGGATCAATCTCAGTTTGTGAGTATCTACAGCAGGAACAAAACTTTGATAATGAGTTATTCAGCCCAGCACACAAAGATACAAAAAAGATGTAAGAGCTGGAAAACAAAGCCATACAAGTTCAAACTAACAACACAGTGCACATTTTTTACAATAAGAAATTAATCATAGGAACAATTTAGCAGTGATTGCAATGTATTCTCTGTCACTGCCATTGCTAATAATATGACAGGATGGCTTTTTTATTTTTTCCCTCTGTCCAAAAAAGCTGTATTGTTGCTCAGGGATACAGTGAAGTCTTATTTAGTGTGTTACAGAATAGCTATGATCATACTGTTTCCTTCTTGTTTAATCACCTATGAGTAATTATATCAGATACTACTAAAATGTGGTAACACTAAGGGTTTCGGCCAACAAAACAAATTTGTCACTTTAAGTATAAGTGATGACATATTTTTCCTTGCCTTAAGAAGATAATAACATATCCATAAATCTTGAAATTAGTCAGGTTATGATTTGGAAAGAAGTAGATGCCCCTAAAGAACCGTAAAAGGTATGTTTACATTCACTTTTATTCATTCTGTTAAGGGACTACATGGCAAAGAAACAGCAAACTCCAGTGCTTCCCACAAGAAATATTCCATGTTTCTGCTTACTTGTCACCCACAGCCAGTACCATTCTGTAAAATGGCTACTTTAAACAGCAGAACCCGATTCTCCCTTCATGTATAAACCAGCTGCAAGCTATGGGCTTCAGCTAGGAATTACAAGGTGAATTTCTGTACACTCTAATTATTCTGAGCAAGCTAGTAATACATCAATATAACAGGCAGATATAAAGCATCAAACATAAAACATACCTGCTCACTAAATGGATAGAACTTATGTATTTATAACTTACATTTCCTCACAGTATAATTTTTTCCCCTTCATTTACATCCCTAAATTTCCTCTTTAGTGTCAGACTACACTGTTATCTAGGGCAATCAATGTTGCCAAACTGTATGATGCCAAACTCCAGTGCCCTTCAGCAGCAGTTCATAGTTTCTTAACCTACACCATTCCAATATGATGGTAACGACAAGTAAATCCCAGTGGCTTACATAAACTTTTTTTTCTTTAAATCTCTCCAGTATAATTTTTTCTTTACCTGAGTGTTTTATGTATTTACATTCTGCCTTCCACCCTAGAATTAGCTACATTTCATATAAGCATAAATTTGGAAAATAGAAAAGATATGAAAAGATTCTATACAAATGAAAAAATTTAATGCTGATGATTTTTATTGTCATACGTTCTATCATCTGACAGACTCGTTCAGCCAGAAGCTGCATATTGTAAGAACTGTCTTTTAATATGGTTTTAAAAGTGTTATTGACTCTGTACCTCTTAAAGGTTAGAATTGAAGGTAATGTGCTCTTTACTGCCATTTCGCCCACTCTCTTTTTGATTGTTGAACGCTATCAAAGTACACAATGACTACAGTCTGAACTTGATGTGCCTGAAAGGAATGTTGCCCAGATTGGATTAAAATTTGCCTTATGCTAAATTGCCATACATTTGTCCAGCATGTATCATGTTTGTTTCAGGTAATTCTAATTTTTTTTTTTTTCTTTTCCAGGGAAAAATTCCTATTGAGTATCAGTTCTGAAAACTGTCCTTACTATATATTGCAAAGGTCAAGCAAAATGAATCTAGGTTTTTGTTTGTTGATTTTCTGATTACTACTTTTTATTTAAAGGATTTAATTATTCCCCCCAACCAATCAATCATTTCTTCTGTCTAGGAAAATAAACTGTACAGAAGAATGGGAAGTAATACCCATAGGAGGTAGAAAAGGTAACTTTCTCATCTTAAGGCTAGAATGGAGGGGAAAAAAGTCTTTCTGTATAGCAATATCCCCAAACCATTTGTTTTTGTTTAAATCTTGTGGTGTGGGAGAGATGAGTTGTGTTATATCTAACCCATAAGAAAAGTTCCATTGAATGATGAAATTCAGTGTAGATTGTTTACATGGAGCACTCTCCACATAGCTGATGGAAGTGCAAAAAATGTAACTCAATGCTGATCTTAGCACAAGAACATTGGTTGGAGAAAAATAGCAGACTGAGGCTGGGTAAGAAATGAACTGCAGATCAAGTACAAGAGATTTCCTGCAGACTGTGCTTGTGCACAGCTTTACCCGTAGCTCAAGAAACAGACCATGTCCTGGAGCAGTAAAAGGTTTCTCTTTCAGTCCCATAGGGGATTTTTTGATATAAATTACTTTTAATTGCACATTTATTCTTGTATGGGACTGTAAGCAGGTATACGTGACAGCCTCTGGTTGTACTTATATAGAAAATGTCACACTATAAATGATTTTTATTTCACAAGTGTAGAAAGAGTCAATAATTCATATGTGGTGTAACCACAGGCAAAATTCCCAGGTATTTCAACACATACCAACAAAAAAATCTATCCATGGCATACTCTGCACTATATTTATTCGGGAACTTCATTTCATGGTTAATAGTTATTCTGTCTTTTTCTTACTATAATTCTTTTGTTCTTTCTCTGGTCCTTAAGATGCCAGTTACTGAGATTCCAATGATATTTGCTGAGAATCCATTTGCTGCAAGTCATTCTTACAAGTTTATGAACAACTTCAGTGACGGAGAGTAAAGTAATTTTCAAAAAAACCCAGTAAGTATTGAGGTTATCTTGAAATTCTACTCTGATAAAGAAATACAGCAAAAATAAGAGAAGCACCTGAGAAAGGAGTGCTCTAAGACACATAATTTGCATCCCTGATTCTGCAAACAAATGCATCGTTATGAAGAACTATGACAAACAACATAGTCTTCACTGGCTTTAATTGGTTGGGCTGTAGATTTGGAGAAACTGCTGGGTTTTTTTTTTTAATTTCCTGAAAAGTAACTTTACAATGACGCCTAGAGCATATGATAGACACTTTCCTTTGCATAGTCATAAATCTAAACAAATAAATGATAGTGGTGTCGGTATTTTCCTCCCAGATAAAACTGTTACATCTTGCTATAAGGAGGGAAAAAATGAAGAGGTAAGTGGGTTTTTCATAGCATCAATTTAGAATCAATTTAGCTTAGCTACATAATGAAAATGATACGAGAAAATTGTGCACCTTTAAGTGTCAACAAGATATACTTGCGCTAAAACATTCTCACCTTCAGTTACTATGATGGTTTCCATTTTATATTGTTAAATTCTTTAGTTTTTACAATGATCATTTGCATTAGGAAGAAAGATAACTGTAGAAACATTATGTAATACCATCTGCAGACAAACTGGGAATATAGATAAAACAAACATTGCAAACATACAGCCAGAGAATATCACTAGAAAAAAAATGTTTAAAAAAGATGCCCCCGAAGTCCATTGGAAATTTGTAACTCTTCATAATTTTTATTCCTATCTAAATTTACTAATGTTCTTAACAGTACATATGCTGAAAAGAACTGGATTTTAGAATGTCACTGAAATTAAGTACCACAGACTAGATAAAAGAAGTCATGTCAGACTTTGTCATGCAAAAGAATAGGAACAAGGAGCCATTTCTGTAACAGAGCTTAAGGATATGCCTCATTATAAAGATGGAAATGTTACAGAGAAGGACTAAGGTATTGAGGATGAACTGAAATAAAAGGAAAAAGTCAAGCATGTTAAAAACTACCTGGAAGTACAATACTGAAATAGCTTTGTTCAGTGTCCACCTAATGTTTAAAATTTGAGAAAAATGTGAAAGTGCTAATTCTGTACATCTCCATGACCCAAAGTAAGATGTGGGATCACTAGTTCATGCACATCTCTCAGGTTCCTGATACTTAGGTTTTTCCAAATTTCCATTTCATAGATTTTTAGAGAGTGACACAGTACACATCTTTCAGATGCCTGTTGGGGTGCCTGTGAGAAGTGGTAATGACGATGCACTGGAAACTTTGAATAAAGATTTGCCAACAGTAAAAAATAACCAAATTAATTTTAAAAGCCCAGCATATTAAAGAAACAGACCAACAGGATAAAAAGTGTAATTCACTTTCAAATGAGAAAATATAACAAAGAGCTAGCAAGTTAAATGTAAAACTACAGTAAAGTAAGCCAGGTAATACTTTAAGATGAAACTTGCAGAAGGCATAAAAAATAATAATAAAAAAGTTTTCAAACACAGAAGTAGGACGACTGCAGAGTCAGTGGGGCCAGTAGATTATCAAAATACAAAAGGAGCACTAAAGAAAGGTGAGATTGCTGCAGAAAAGATAAGTGAAATCTTTCATCAGTGTTCACTATGGAGAAGGTCAGCAAGGTTCCCTTCTTCACAAGGGATGAGATGGAGAAGCTATTTTTAAAAAAAAAAGTGTCAATAGAAGAGGTTTTAGCGCAAATTAATAAATTGAACAGTAACAATTGTTAGGACCATGCAATTTGTTCAAGAGTGAAGGAAGTCTAGGATGAAGTTGCAGAGTTACCAACTGTGGTATATAAACTATTGCTCAAATCAAAGACTGGGAGAAGAGGAATAGAAAACTGAATTGAAGAGATACAATTCTTGAGAAAGGGCTCCTGCAATGATTCAGGGTGTTACAGAATAATAAATTTCATATCCATCAAGAAAATAGGTAGGAATTATGACAGAGAACAGAATTAATAGATGCATAGATAAATATGAAATATTTGGTAAAACTCCACGTGGCTTTTATAGGCAGTAATCCTACAAAATCTATCAGATTACTTTGAAAGAGTTAATGAGCATTGATTAATTGATATCATTAATTTGAATTTTCAAGAAGCTTTTGACAAGGTTCCATTCTCCTGTGCCTGACCCATGTAGTTCTTCCTTTTATTTCTTCTGTTTTCTATTAAATGCATTCTTTTAAGTCAGCTGTATCAATGTAATTTCATACACTTACTCTACATTTTTTTTTCACCTGCTATTTTTAAGTTACTAAAACAATGAAAGCAACACAAAAAAAGCTTTGATGCATTGACAGAAAGCTGCCGTGGCTATTGATCAGTCAATTTGCAGAATTTCCTAGAGTCCTTTTACAATGAAATTGTGACAGTGTTCCCTGTTATTTTAATGATAAATGCATCTCCTGGGATAATATACAACTCGGTTTTTAACCTAATGTTTATTCTGTTCAAAATGCAATTAATATCAAGTTAACAAGCAGCACTGTCAAATTTCAGAGGTGAACACCCTGCACCATACAGATAAATGCACAGGAGAAGACGACCAATTTTGATGGAAGCTGGGCAGATGTCCTTGTATTCTCCAGAAGAACAATTTTGAAAGAGTAAGAAAAAAATGCTTATTAAAAAACCCAGAGAGGTAACAGCTTTCAGGTATTGGAATTGGATGAGCTCCTTCTAATTCCCTTTCAAATACTCTTCTTTAAGTGAACAGGTAGATTAGCAGACATATTTGGACTTAGCCATAGGTTTATTTTTGCAGAACTGCAGATGTATAAATCAAATAGGAATATGGTTCAGCTACATAAAGTAGTTATTATTGAAGGACTGTTTCATCTCAGCTGCAAAACCCTGTGTCTTAGTTATGCAAAGGATTAACTGTCCTCTCTTGAAAGCAAAAGGGACAGGTCCCCGTTAGCCCCTTTTCAGTCCACTTAATCAACTAGAGTAATTTTAAATACTTTGGTTTTAAATTTTTACACAAGCAAACCCAGTGAAGTCTTAGAAGTAAATGTCTCCCCAGATCCATTTACTACACCTTTGTTTGAGGAAGACAGAAACCTGCCCTTTGAGTGGCATCTACAGTCTTCAGCAATATATATAACATCTAACTATCCAGTTTATTTTATACCATGTTACCAAAATAGTCCCTTTTATAAATCCTCAATTTTTTTTTGCAACTAGAAAGATGAAAGGGGGATTATAATGCACGCTATGTTTAATAAAGAACAAAAGGAAGCTTTCCAGCCCTAGGTCAATTCATTGGTATCTTTGTTACCTACTGCTTGCTGTTTTGCTTTAGTAATTGCATATTTTATCTCCGCTTAATTCGTTTACTGCCTAGTTCCCAAAGATCATCATATAAACCAGAAAAAGGGGAAAACAATACACTTGTCTCCCCCCAGTAAAAAAAGCCCCAAAACCAGCAAAGACCACCATGCTTTTCAGGATACAAAATATTCTATGGATCAGGAAATATCTAAAAACCTAAAATATTACCAGGCAGTCTGTTTTCTATGATTAAAGCAAACCCTACCAAGCATATAATACTGTTTGCAAAAAAGATTATCTTGGTCCCTGCAATATCAGTTTTGTGAATTTCAGCAATAACTGACATTAGCACTGTACTACACAGCACAGCCTTTGAAACCAAAAGTATACACAATAATTTTTCTTTTTAACCATGTCATTAGTCTGGAAGAATGAAAGTGAGGACTGTCCAAAAAGTTTTTATTTGCTGTAGCCCAATATCGCACAGCACATAAAGAACAAATGACTAACCTCTTAACTGTCTATAAACAGTAAAACATGAGCCCCCAAATGCATCAAAATAATGTTAAATCTTCAGTTTAAATAAAAAGTGATTTAATCCAAACCCATTATAGTACTACGGAATTGTAGATTTTCAGTGGAAATTCTCAAGTACATGTAATATACCATGTGGGCAGGCCTCCACCCTGACTATAAATCATCATAGTTTTATTCTTATACTAATTCTGAACTGAATACATTTATTCTTAATGTCAGTGTGAAAGAATTCCAGTGAATTTATGAAAACAAGAAAAAAAGAAAATGTTTTGGGGCTGGGTTTTGGGTTTTTTTTTTTGTTTCGTGGGGGTTTTTACTGTTCTTTTGGTTGGTTGCTTGGGTTTTCATAACTCCTGCGCTGCAATTCTAATGCCACAGAATTGCAAAATGGCTTTTGTTTCTGAGAGAAGTTTTCCGATAGATTCCAGTTAAAAGCAGGACCAGACAAACTTCAAAGTTGCATCAAAAGTCACAAATCAAAAAGGCAAGGAAGGGGATGACATTTTTTTATGATATAGTAAATATTTTCAAACAACCCTTCCACTGGAGATGAGTTTGTATTAGCAAAAGTGGCTTTGAGAAACTAAACACGTTGCTTAGATCACCAGAGGGTGATGGCTTTCAAGTTTCTTCTTTTACTATAAAACAAACTTGACAAGAATTTTGAAAAGCTATTTCTGTTTTGGGGGGAGCTGCTCTCAAACTATCTGCAAATTTTGCAGTTGCATTCATGTTTTTCAGGCGGTTCAAATGAAAAATCTCATACTAACATTCAGAAATGTGGCTCATTACATCAATTTGTATCAGGTAAGTTACATGTTTAGTCAGTGTATGTACAGAATCCAAAATTGTGTAAGACTCACTGTTCCTAAAGATATTTCAAAATGATGTCAAGAAGTATTTTGAGGATTTTTGGTCTTTACAGTAAGTTACATTAAGTTATGCAGGAAAATGGCATTACCAAATAAAATTGGAACAAAAATATAGGGAAAAAAGTGGAGAGGGAAAGCAGAGAGATACGTTTTAAAAAGAGTGAAGGGAGCAGGCACAAAATTAATACATGTAGTTTGAAAAAAATGGGAACACAATAAATGAAAATTCAGAGATTAAAAAAACCACAGGAAATGAGAAGACATATTTTAAGCAAGTCCAAATATTACCTGCATTAATGAACACTAGACGGAAAAAGTTTAGCCATATCTCTTGAAAATGAGAGAAAACTCACAGAATAGGACTCCAAGGAAACCAACAGAAAAGTTTAGAAATTGAAGACCATAACCAGTTGCAAGTTGTTTCTATACAATGTATTGTACCCACTATAGTCACAAGGAAAGGGGAGTGAGTGAAGATTATGAATAATGCTTTATACAATTCATTAAATAATTGTTCTGTGCCATGAGGATTTGTTTTCTGTTAAACAGAGTCTGTGTATCATTACTCGTAGCTATGCTTATCTAAAAGGAAGGAGCAAATATTTGTCTGCTGAGCTGTTTGAACCCTGAAATGAGCACTTGCTCTTAGAATAACAGACATATTTTGGTCCTCTTAGGTTTCAGTATCTCTGCTGAGTCTGCCTAGTAGATTAAAACATGCTTGCAAGGAACAGGGACATACCATCGTTACTCCATAAGAAGCTACCAAAAATTGATTCAATGTGCACTTTTGTTAAGATCTGAGGTGACCTTGGCTCAGGCTGGTGCTTTAAGGTGAAAGATAGTTTAGTAAATTAATGTTGATATATCCTCCAAAAGTAAATTTTAGGAGTTCTTACATAGAAGAGATTATCATGTTCATGTCAGTTGTAAGAACAGATTATCATGTTAATGTCAGCTGTAACAGTTAATAAAGCTTTTTAATAAGAATCTGGTCAGAAATCATTCACAACCTCTGGCAACATAGTAAAAGGATTTCTTAATCCACCAGCTACTTCCTAGCTGATTGGCAGCACACAACTTAAGACACCAAAAAAAAGTAAATTCCAACTCTTCATGTCAGAGGCTTATAAAGGAACAATCCCCACCTGTTCCTTTCCACACCATATGAATAAATTTTGATAATTATTATGATCATATAGAGTTTTAAATATTTTAATTTACTCTGTTAATTATATGACATCATTGAGATCTGATCAATTAGCCTTCAGCATGCCTTGCACTTCTCTTTGGACCTGTGGATTACCTCGTAATTATCAGCTCTGTTGCTGCTCCCAGACATTGGAAAAAACTCACGGGTGCCGAGTATAAAACCTCTGCAGAGGATCTTTCCTACATGAAAGAACTTTTAAGCAAAAGACCACCTCAGCGCTCTTGGTTCCTTTCATAGATTCACTCAATGGGATTTCTGCAACAAATGAAGGATGTTGGGTCCCCTGATTATACACTTTCCTGTTCCACTAACTTTAACAATAGTTTCTAGCACTGCATGAATTCTTTCTTTCAGTTGTCTCTGGAGAAAAATGTCAAGAGGTGGCGATCTATACTTCATGCTTCTCAGTACCCCTTAAGCTTAGCTTTCAGTCCATTTCTAACTCATCTTTAGCCTTTTTTACCCTTGACCATTTTGCAGTCCAACAGATCATTTTTTTTCCAATGGACAAGACATGCCTCTTGCGACCTACTATGAAAAACAACTGATGGAAAAAGCACTTCACATTAGGAGTCCTAGGTGTTAAGAATTACTAGCTGATTGAGATAAGCAGTAGGAGGAAAAAAAATGCAAAGAACTGTGCTAAAAATTTTCCCACATTGTTACCAGACCATATCCAATCCATCCTTTATCTGGTTTCTTTCAAATCATTTTTTTTTATCATTACTTGCTTCGCAGCCAAAGCAACTTTCTTCTTTTAGGTGCTAGTCTTAACAACAAAGAGATACCACTGTCATCTCTAATGACCAGCAGTAAGAATTGCAACTCCAACCCATAGCCCAGTTAAATGTAGGAGGAATGACTTATTTGCAAAGATCTGGAAGCCCTAGGGGAGCCAGAGAACACCACAAGTAGGTGAAGCTGGTATCATGCTGCCTTGAAACTGATGTATATTTTTGGGAAGAGGAGCACTGGGATGAAAAGACTGTTTCAGATCCAAGAATTTCCAGTTCTGCATTACTCCTCGTGAAGAAAAAAGATTTACTAACAGTAATAACAATAAAATAAAAAATTAAAATGGTAACTATATCCCCAGAATACACAATTACAAAGTAAATATAAAATTCTAAGAAAAAGAAGTTACGAGATTTTCAGAGGGACGTGTGCTACAGTTACTTCAATGTAATTGTTACCTATTCTAAATGTTACCCAGACATTGTTACTCATTGAGATTGTTAGCTTACTGAGTGACATAATCTCATACATTTACCCATATTAGTATGTCCGAGTCACCATCATACACAGGTCCCGCTAAGCAAGACAGGAAGGAATATTATTTATTTACTTGATATTACATATTTTTAATTGCTATTTGTTCTATAATATTTCTCTTCAGGTACAAAATTCCCTGTAAACATTTGTTCTAAATCTGAATGGCTGCCTACACCTCATTAACAACTTATTAAGTTGTTGATTTCTATCCTAGAGCTCTGCAGTACAATACATGCTTTATACAGTATAGTACCTCCTTGTTTAACTCTGGCTTAATCATTCCTGTGTGTTGTGTTGCAATGCAGAGATTTCATTTGTGCTACACTAAGATTACATTTTTGTTTAAACAATGATATTGACCTATGCTTTGCTTGATCTTGATTAGGTTCCATGTGATGGGTATCATTTTCTGTTTACATAATCTATTACATTTTCTGTGTAGTTATATTAATTAGGAGAAATGTAGATTAAAACATTCAATTATTTTTTATTAAGTAATAGGAGAATTAACTCTTTTAAGTAATCTAGAAGGAAAATTTCTCAGTATATAATACTAAGTTTATGGGCAAAATATTGCACATAAAATCAGTTTCAGTGAGTAAGTGTTTAAAACTTCTTGTTTCTGCAGCTATTACAGTTTTGAGGCTGTTTCTGTCACCCAGTGAGCTGGAGTAAGCATACTTTCACAGAGTAAACAATGCTATGGGTAAATCATACACCTTGCAGAGTCCATTAGAAAGGATTTTTATTCTTGTACTGCACTGTCTGGCCCAAAATAACACGGGTCATTTGAATCTCCAATAGAGACACCTTATTAAAAAAGACAGCAAAAGAAAAACAGTTAATGATATCAAGGTTTCAAAAGGTCAGAGCAGGTAACTTATAAATTATTATTTGATACTTACTTGCCTTTCATGGAACCACCATCTACTTTACCCTTTCCTAAACTCAGGAGATATTTGATTTCAGCAGCAGTAAGCAAATAGCATGTGATGATTTATTTTCATGGTCTCCCTAGAGCCTTCCAGTATTTCATTCTTGTTTTCACTATGCAAGAAGCACCAGTACAAATATTACTCCTGTAGTTCTAAAATGGCATTACCATGCCTTTGTAAAATCAGGAAACAATGAAGATCATATGTGGAGAAACACAATAAGCCCTGTCTGTGTTCTAAGTTGAACAGAAATGAATCAACATGTCTAGAAGTCAGACAACTGCATTAGAACAAGATGGTGTTTCAAGTAATAAGCCCTGCTTAGAGTCATGATGTAGCACCTAAGATATGTTTTTTAATATTGCTCTACCCAGGATGGCACAAAACCAAAAAAGTAGAACACAGACTGGAATTCTCTTTATATTTATCAACGCTGGATCTCCAAATTCATTAATCTGAATAGTGCTGTGTACTTCTTAGTCCCCACTGAGGATATAGATCAGTTTCTCAAAATTGTTACCCAACTAACATGTAGAAGGGCACCTGAATATTTTAAAATCTCAGCCGAAGGACTAACAGCCTCTGATGGAAAGGTCAGTTTTCAAGTGAGAGATTTTTTTTTTTCTCTTTTATATGCAATAGCCCATAATGAATGAGCAAACTGTATTTCATTATTGTAGCTCAACTGGAACATGGAAATTAATTGTGCCAATCAGTCAGCAAGTAGCAACCTGTCACAAGTGCCTGCACATATTAACTATGAAATGAGTCAAAAGAATAAATATTCAACATGAAAACCTTCTGAGTGCATAGCACAGTTATGTCTGCTTCCAGTCATATTCACAGCACAGCTGTATTTGCTGTGCCAGAGATACAAGTCTAAAGCCAAAATAGGATTAATTAAGCAAGGGTTGTAGGATCACCACAGGCTGATCCCAGCACCACAAATGAGATGAAGCCTCCAGTTCCTCCTGTGCGTTGGCCAAAACAATTGTTCTGTAGCAGGATGTGCTTGGAAAGACAGCTCTGAAGGCATGCGATTTGCGTAACCTCTTACAATTAAGCCATGGATTAATGTGCTTGTTAATGTTTGTCATCATGGAATGACACTTTAAAAATCCTAGATATACTAATGCTGCCCACTATGACCATCTGCAACAATCAGCTCCTTGGAATAAATTTCAAAGTAGTGGTACATTTTGAGCTAAGACCGTGCTGAAAAACTAGTGGTTTGGAAAGGCTGTAGGTTTTATCCATTTCATTATATAGGGTGTGTAAACCACGTGCATATGGCATTATATAAGAACCACCAGAACTGCATTCCTAGCAACTGAGCACTATGAACACAAAGCTTGAAATTAAGGGATCCATAAATCCCTCTTGCAAAAGAGGTGGGGGAGAGAACCCCTAATCCATGAGAGAACCCCAAGCAGATAGGCTGAGGCTAAAAGGGGGCTGCTCAATAATTGCCCAAGAAAACCTTAGGGCTCAGTATTGAAGGACAGTAGATATCTCCATGTTTAAAAATATTTGTTTAGGACAGGTCTTAATAACATTGGATGAGACATACCAGAACAGTCAAGAATTCTTCTTGTTAAATGTCGATAATTTTGCTACTTAATTTTTCTCTTCATAATCTGGTTTCCAGCATCATAATTACCAGGCCTGCTGATAACAGATG
>VYXH01004570.1:211612-227375 GCA_013397275.1 Burhinus bistriatus | reverse complement strand
TTCCATGATTCTGTGAAAAGGTGGCCATTTATTTGATATGCTGTTAATGTTCTTTCAAAACAACTATTGCAGATTGGAAGGTGATTTTTTTTTTGGTGGTCTTTAATTGATACTATTAAGCATACAGGAGGTGCCTTATGTTGCTGAAGTTATGCTCCAGAAAGAATGGTTAATGCTGTAGCTTCTTAAGCCGAGAGGTTTTTTAAGACACTTCCTGAAGGTTTTGGGTGTCTTTGGGAAGTGATTTGGTGGGCATCGGGGCATTTGCTGGTAATGAAGAATGAGACTGACAACAAGAAAACACTTTGTCCTGCTTCTCTTCCAAACAGCTGTGTTGCATGGCAGCTCCAACAGGAGTCCTGAGATGTCAAGGGACTGCAATAACTTCCAATAAATACTCCGTCAAACTATGAGACTTCTGAGATGGTGGTTTAGAATTTTATTTTAGAAGCAAATTCTTCAGTGCGATATTGAACAGGTCTCAAATATAGCTTAATTAAATATTGAATGTGTATTTCAGAAACTCATTCTGTTAGGGTTGTGTATTGAGACTCAGGGCCCAGAGTTTGGCAGACTGTACTCTTTTCCCCTCAAATGTCTCAAAGATTTGAGACTACTGACAAAAGCTTTTTCATCATTGTTTAGAGGTTTCATGGTTCATGTTTAATGTTATAAAGAACATGAATTTTTAATATACAGAGGTTTTTAGAGAATAAGATACAAATTTGGTAACTCAAAATTTGCTTTTCATTAAGTGTTAAACTTGTTAGAAATGTGTGTTTTTTTTTTTTTTTAAAAAAAGTAGTTCTGTTCATTGAGTGTTCTGGATTTGTTACAAAAATGCATATGGTTATTCCAATTGAGAAATTTGCATATGCCTCTAAATCTATATTTCTTGAAAACCCAGTGTCCTGCAGCAATAGTCTAACTTGATCTAGGGTGATCTAAGTCTTATCTTTATTTAAACAACAGCAGCAAACTTTCCACGGTTTATTTTCAGTTTTGGTATAGCCGTATCATGTAGTCTTGCAAGTGTCATATGCAAAAATCTTAACCAGAAAATAACACTTGTTATGAGATAGACTATGAAAACAGGGGCCACTGAGGAGGGGTGTGCTTAGGGGTATGTCCAGGTTTTTCTTCTCCCTTCATTTGTTTAAAGCTTTTGTGAAGTGCTCTAGTTCCTGTCTGTGGTGTTAACACTTCAGCTGATGGTCATCAGTTCTATCAGCTGATCATGTTCTAACTATATCCTTATTTGTTAAAATCATTGCATTTCACATGTCTTCATAGGAAACAAAGTAATAGGAATGAATATCAAGAAGAGAAGAAATCGTTGGACAGATTTCTGGAGGAGAAATTTGGAAATAGTGCAGAGACCTTTTTTATGAAAGCTCTGGTTTAGTAAACAGGGATATTAATACTCAATGATCAGTTGTATATTTTTGTTCCAAACACCTCTAATTCCTCCCCCAGTAAAAACTGGGAGAGGATTTTTTCCTGAAAAGCTGAACTGCAATGAATAGACTTCCATTTGAACACTTAGATTCTTCCTTTTAAGGAAGAAATCTTAGTTGAATAGAAGCCATGCAACAGTGTTCATTGTGTCTTTCAAAAACTGAAAACAAGCCACTTGAACATACTTTAAGCTTGAAAACTTATGCTCTGTTTTGAGTAATGTAGTAAGTCTTTGTCTCTGATAACATGGTAGAGGATAGCAGGCAAGATCATACTGAGATGCTGAAGTAAATCACATAAGATGCCAGCATTGTGCAAAACAGAATTCTGAGCCAAATTTAGAAGTATGTGACCTTGCCCAAGAGATAGTTGCAAAATGTAAATGGCAAGTGTGCTGTTCTGTCATTAATTGTTAACTTTCAGTTTGTTTTCTCCTTGTCTGTTTCTCAGTTTAGGAAAAACAGCAACTTTCTCACATATGGCTGATGCTTAAGTTTTTCCGTATACTGAAATGTCTTCCAGTAGTGTTTAAATGCTTATTGTCATTTGATTAAATAGTCAATTTGCCCCCAACAGTTTAAAATAAAAAAAAAAAGAGGGGGGGATATATGGTGTGTGTGGTATGAAATCCTTTAATTTCTGTTCCTGAAACACATGTGCCAAGTTTTTGAGTATAACTGCCTTATTTAGTGTTTGAGTTGGTTGTTCCCAATCCATAATTCTTTTTCTGGTTTGAGTTTGATTAGCTGGACAGTCTGAGAGGAAAGTTAATTATGGAGTGAGAAGAAAAACCTTACCTTGCTTAAACTTGGCTTATCACAGCTATGCCAGTATTTCTCTCATGGCTCTTAAAAAGCATTAACGTAAGTCGGTTCAGTGATAAATAAAATAAACTACTTTTTGTAATTGTGAAATCTTCTGCTCAATTAATGTTTAAATCTTTTGAGGATGGGATAGCTTTCCTGTATTCTCTTCTGAGTATAGCTGTAACTGTTGAGCAAACTTTAAAACAGCATATCTTCAGAACGAGTAAATGTATTTAAACTGTCAGTTTTGTAAGTAGGTTTGAATAAAATCTTTCCCTTGCCTTTCTGATAATTTCCCTGTTACAAAATAAATAGGATTACAAAAAACTTGCAGACAACCTACTGCTTTCCTAACTTTAAGGATATACCCACAAAAAACTTGAGCTTTGAAATACCAGCTGAAAATGAGAATGTGTGTTGGTCTGTAATAATACTAATTAGTACAGTGTTGTTCCTTTTGGAAGGATAAAAGATACTGTTTCCTTACCTGTATCACTTCTGAGAAAGTATGCGTCTACTAGCAGAGCTCAGCAGTGTAGAAGGATAAAGGGAAATTCTAAAGTAAAAAAACCAAACAAACCCACTGAGCTTTGGTGGCTTAGTGCCTGTTCGCATTTTGAGAGAGTTGCTGTTGGTCACTTATGTGCATGGTATTTACAGGTTTGTGGAATGGGTGAGGAGGTGATTCTAATTTCAAGTGACTGAAACACATTTAACAGCTTGTTGCACACATCTAGCCACCTACAGCAGTGGTCTCTAAAGTGGGGTGCATGCACTTCGGCGATGCACAAGACAATCCATTAGGGTATGGGAAGAAAATATTTTATACCATTAATAAAGGTAAAATAAACACTATTTTAAAATTATCTATCTCATCCATTTAGAACTTCTATTTTTGTGTATGTTTTGTAATGTATGTAATATTAGTACAGTAAAGCATGTATGGTAATCTATGAATAAATATACATATATTTGGGGTGCATGCTAAAATATATTTTTACTGATGTGGTATATGATCAAAAAAAGTTTGGAGGCGACTGATCTACAAGGTCCAATTCTATTTGGTGGAAAGATGTTTCACCTGGTAACAGCAACTGGTACAGGAGTTCCTTGTGCAGTTAACTTGTAATACTGGATATTCTCCAGATGACTGAACATTTTCCATGTGTTTTTAAGTTCCTGCCTGGTGACTCGCGGGATTTTATAACTGCAACAGAATACAAAGAAGCGTTCTTTATCAAATTGAGTAGTAAGGATTCATTTTTGTTTGGTACTTTATCTGGGTCTTGCATCCTGCTTTTGCACCGATAATACAGACTTGTATTGTGTGTTCTGATCCCCACTGCTTTAAGTCTGTCACTATACAACCTGAATTGTACTTGAACTGTACCAGTTCATCTAGTCTAACTTTGAGATACTGAAGGAAAGTGTCCAAAGAAACTAAATCACTTTCATTTTCCTAGACACAAGTGAGTAGTTGTGTACTTTGTAGTGTGCTGTGCTTCTGTGCTTGAGACAGGCACTCTGTAAGAAACTTGCCCTGAATTACTGTTTGGAAAACATGCTTCTCCTCATTGGAGACTGGAGGATAAGGAGGCTTTCTAGCAAGGCTGTAAGGTGTAGTAGCAATGAGAAGACTAACTGGGATTTTTCTGAAATCCTCCTAGTGTAGCCTAGCTGTAGGCTTCTTAAGGGGAGGTGTGTGTGTGGGCAGGCAGATGTGGAGTAGTGGTGATTTCACTTCTCTTATAAAGCAAAGCATTTAAATTCTGAGTGATTGAAGGCTGTCAAGACTAAACACAGACAGTGCAAGCTGTATAAATAACCAAGATAACTAAAACAGGTGATTAGCTGAAGGAATAACTTGTTTAAAGTTTGGAGAATATGCAAGTAAATAAAGTTAACACTTCATGACAATTAAGAGCTTGTACTTGTAATACTAAATGTCTTAATACTCCTCCATCTTTCTGCAATTATAGTAGCTTAAAACTAAACTTAGAAAAATGTGCTAAAAGGAAAACTTCATTTGTTCATTTGTTTGCATAAGTAGTACTTTATTTCCTACAAGACAAAGAAGTTCAAGTTTATACTCTTAAATCTTCCCAGTTAATTTGTAATCTCTTAATCCTGGCTAATATTTCAGAACACTATACAAAGATGAACTGGAAGTTGGAAGCAGACTTTCCTTTGAAAAACCACAAGAGGTCACAGGGGTCAAATAGCACTAATAATAATCTTGTAGTTGTCTTTGATCTAAAGCAGACACAATGTCAAGAAAAAAATCTCAAATCTATTTAAAAATAGTACTGAAGGGTTTTTTCTAGAAGTTAATACTTCAGGTGTCAAATGTTACATTAGCAGAGCTGAAAGATTTACTTTGGCTATTTACAGTGGGTTACTCAGCTTTTACTTTTTATATATAAATGTCTATTGCCTGCGGTGAGAATTGCTACTCTCAGGCTATGGAAAGAATTTTTGAGAAATAGCATGCGTTTATTTCTGTGTTCATACACTTACATATAAACTGAGCTTGAAGTTCAGTGATGTTTTATATGTTTTTATACTGAGTACACTGACAGGAAACACTTTCTAGCCAAAGTCCATTCCTGAAAGCCAGCAAAGTTTGAGGAAGGTAAGAGCAGTGTACTCCCTGAACCACAGCAAGACTGGAAGATAAATAGTTACGGCTATAGCAGTGGCTGAGTAGTAAGGGCTGGATTCAAGTGATTACAAATGGAATCGTTTTTTCTTCCTGCCTTCTCCCCAAAGGAAGCTGATAGCCCCACCTCCTTAAGCTCTTCAGACTTACCTAGAGTCATTCACTGTTGAGCAAGTAGCTTATCCCAAAGAAGCGGTTTGTTTTCTTAGCAGAATTTGTGCCTGACCCCAGATCAACTCTGCTGGTGTTAGGCTGGAGAAAGAGCTAGAAAGCAGTTCTGGCTTTTGATCCTCTTCCAAGTTGCTTTTGTGTCACCTTTTTGACAGTTATGTTTGTGTATACACAAAGAATTAAAGAAACTTTATCTGGCATTACGTGGCCCTGCACCGCTGCTGGTAAGCTGGAAGGGGTGGTGGTGGAAGTAATCACATCAAAGCTGGTTTTGTTCTGAATTTGTGACGGAAGTTCTATTGTGCTGCGACTACAATGCTGATGCAATCACTGTGAATGGTAAGTGTATTGTCAGTGACTGTTAATCTCTGTCAGGAATCAGCAAAAAGAGGCAACGCTTATTTCAATAGCTTGAATTTAGTTAGCAGGATATGGGAAAATGAGCAATTTTGTACTTTGGAATGGAAACTTGGTAAAGAAGTACATACCTAAAAGTATTAAGGGCCTGTGTTAAGGCCTATCAAACCCTGGTAGTTCTCTCAAATTAAAACATACTGAGGACACCAGAGAACTTCCCAAGTCAGGTAAGATCTTCCATGGGGCTCAGCTCATGGCTTGTAGTGACTTTTTTGTACACAGCTTCCTACTTTCTGCTTTGAAGGACAATGGCTATTTTGGCAGTGCTCATTATCACCAGCACAGTACCGTAAGAAATCTGTTTCAGCAACATTGTGTTGCAGTTTCAGGTTGACAAGTCTTTATTCCTGGCTGTGTGACTTTCAAGAGATCACTAGACTACTGGTATGACATCTATAGGAAGATAAGTTTGTGCGGGGAAACGAGTAACTGTATTGATAAATTGAATTTCACATGATATCTCAAAGCATTCAGTCTGTTTTGGGTGTAGAGGAAAGTCCAGTGTTTTCTTTGATAAAGCCTTGTGGTAGTAAATTCTTATTGACAAGGCATTTCTTTAAAAAATAATAAAATAATTCAAACTTGCCATGTGTTGTTTCAGCAGTCAGAAATGTGGCCACGTGTCTCTTATGTATGCTATCTGAAAACTTAACTGAGGACTTTCAGCTTTGTTTCACACCGTTACTTTCCCCTTGGCTTTAAAAATATATAAATACCTTCTGTAACATGCATCACTGTCTAGCTACTTATATTGCCTCTTAAATTCTGCTATATTTTACAGTTAAAGGCGAATCTCCTACAGGCTTGCAGTTAACTTTCTTGGATCTCTGTATATTTAAAATCATTATGTAAGCAAAGATTAAATGGTTATAATTTTCAAAGATACAAGACAGTGGCTGAAGGTAGCTGCTGCCAGAATTGCCAGACGGACTAAATGACTGCAAGCGAACAGTCTTGAAAAATTTTACAGTATTAGACAACAGTTGGAGACAGCTTCCTCCAAAGCAGAATAAATAGGACTGCGGTCAACGTGAAAGTCCATATTCTTCGGGGGTGGGTGGGGACTATAGTTAAACCTTTAAATTTGATTAATCCATCTTACATTTCCAGAGTGTACTCTTCAAGAGCAGAAGGTTCATATTGGTGTTTACTGTAGTAGTATTGATTTAGCACAATTGAGTGTTGACTCTGAGTTGAGATATGACTGTCATGCAGGAAACTGAGCTATAACCAGTAATGAAGTTCTAATCAGAAGGTCAGAACCAGATGTGTTTTATTTAGTTAAAACAACTTGCTTGCTTCTATGCTGTCACACATACTTTCCTACAGAAAGTTCTCTAGAAACAGTATCACAAGGTTATTTTTTTCTTACACTATCACCAAAGAAAGTCACTGTGATTCCACAATTAGTATTTTTTTTTCACAGCCTGCAGGCATTTCTCCTGGAAGACTTCCTTGCATCTAGGTTTTCTTGGACACTGAAAAAACCATGTTAATCTCCTCAAATGTTGCTAAATATGTATGTGTCACTTTTTTCTATGCTCTGCCTTCCCCAAGGAAAATTTCCTTGAGACGGCCAGCCTTCACTATTGGTAGCTTGATAATCACACATCTCAAGAGCCAGTGCTGCCCAGCTGGTAGATCCATATTTGCTGTCTTTAAACAGCAAATTAAACTGTAATGTGCATTTAACTCTAAATGCATTCTCTCTTTTTCCAAAGCTTGTCTATAGTTTAAGTGAACGTAGGATTCAAAGGTTAGAGCCAGTTCTCATTGTGTCTCTGCTACTAGGGAGAAGTATTCCTGTAGAAGTCTTGGACACTGTGTGTGATTATGTCTAGGGCTACATATCTCAGAGTAACTCACAAAATTAATAGAACAGCTACATAAGACCCACTTGTCCTACAGTCCCTGATACCAGTTTCCTTATGTCCTTTAACAGGCAAGTCTAAACTATCGTTACCTTATATCTGTAATTAAAATGATCTTTTATCATTTTTTTCTCTTGTAAGCTACTAGAAGAAAACCTCACTTACTATTCAGAGCTTTCCTACTAATGTCTCTTGTCATAGCAGCAAATCAGTGGTTTAAAAAGACTTGGATAGTATTCTAGATTACTAGGTTTGTAGTAACTATGGTATACCTTCAGTGGTTTCGTTCTTTAAGTGCCTCCTGTGCCTAGCTTTTTTTGGCTGCTTGATGTATCTGGCTGGTTTCTAGCTCTCACAATGGAATATGAATGCAGAAATCAATTGCAAAGACAGCAAAAAGTAGATGAAGTCTGAGATGATACAGCTCTAGAAAATTCCCAGGGGTGAAGACAAGATGCTGGGATTGTGTGGGTGAACTGGGAAAGAAGGTGGAAGATTTGAGAGTGAGGAACGCTGCCTGTGTTCCCCTTTCCTGTAAGTTTGATAGTGCAAATTTTTTACTCGGCATACTGATGCTCTTGCACGTTATTTGGACTGTAACTCAAATCTTCGACTGTCCTAGAACTTATTTTGCATGAGCACAAGCCTTTGGCATACAAGATGAGTTTAAGTACTTCAGCAAGGTTAGAGGGTAAATAAAACTGTTCATGCTGTCATAGCCACTGTCACTTATTTCCTGGTGCTCATCTATCTGTATTAGTCTCCTTAAGAACTTCATTTAATTATGGCATGATTCATACTAGGTTCTGTACAGACCAAGTAACTCTCTGTAGCGTGCCTGCAGTGAAACAGGAAGAACCAGGAGTTTCTTTGCAGGTATAGTCCATTAAATGGTGCAGCCTGGTTACACACATTAATTGTAGCTCTGTACAGCCTCCTGCAAACATAGCTTTAAATTCTGCTACCATGTGTTCTTAGTTCTTGCTTGCCTGCATAAAAGCACATGTGATCTATTCCATTTAAATGAGTTCAATTTAGATCTATCCTGACTTAAACCATTTCTATTCTATCTTATGTAAAAGCTTGTATTTAATGATGAAATTAGTTGAGTCTGGTTTACTGTTAAGTGTTATGCTGAAAGCTAAGCATAAATGTGCATTCTTGGATTAGCAAAAGTCTGAATTACAAATGTTCCACGGAGGACACAGTATTTGAAACTAAGTACATTAAAAAATAATAATAATAAGAAAATTAGACAATCAGTTGGCATCTGCAGATCTTAGGCTTCCAAGAAAAAACTAAGGTCTTGTAAATAAAGTGTGTGTAAAACAATGATTGTACTCTTCTGTATCTTGGGATATTGTGTGAGTTTGTTCTTTCAAATATTTGTCTACTTAGACTGGGAGCTAAGATACTTAATTTGTCTGGATGCTAAAATTGGAGAAACACTTCCACCCTGGAACAAGTGAGTTTTGGTAGATAATAACAAACTTCTTGTCCTTCTTGGTATAGAAAAACCTTCTCTCCTCCATTGCCTTTGTTCTCTCCTACACAGATATTAATTGCTTTTAGTGATTTCTCTTCACTTAAGATTTGACTTCTGAAACTTTTTCTTTCCCAGACACTTGGAACTACACCACTGTTAGAAACTCTTTCTGAGTATCAACAATGGGAGTGTGTGACACCATAGGATACTCTTCTCATGTTTATATTATAATACTGACTTGTATCAAGCTATGTCTTGAATGCATGTTGAGAGGAGTACCCTTCACAGATCACAAAGTTGATAGTGTTACCTTCCTGCTTTCTCTTCCTTCCTATGTGGTTCACGGGAATTTCTTAACAGTAGAACTAGAAACCTAAAACTTAATTTTGTGTACTTTGGTATTCCATGTAATTATGAGAGTGTTTTAACAAAAGGCGAACTGCGTGTGCATGTATATAGAAAGAGAATGTGAAACTAATAGTAATTGGATAGGTATGGGAGAGAGCTGAGGCTGAAAGTTGACATCTGCTAGATTTTTGAAGCTACATTATTAACTTAATGACCTGTATTCAATTGCACTATAACAATGTAAAATTTCAGTTAAGTGACAAATTCTAATGGATGTTAGGAGAGTTAAGCCTCCATTAAACTGAATTGCCGTAGCCCAAAACAACTACGTATTTTTTCTGAAATATCTGTGAAAGATAGGGGTAGGGCTTTAAATTGGAAATTTAGTAATTTATTCATAGCTACTTTGTAACAAGCAAAAGTTGAATAATGTATGTATCTTATTGCAGGAATCGTTGTGTGTTTTCTACCCTCTAAGGTGGGGAGAGTAGAGAGAATGACCATCACTGGATTAATTGTCCTGTTGAGTTTACTTAAAATAAAAAACAACAAAAACCACCAAACCCAAACCATGAGCTCTATTCTTTTTTGCAGCCACTGATCTTCTTTTGGCTTGGAATCCCATTTGTCTGGGCCTGGTTGAGGGAGTCATTGGTAAAGTTCAGCTTCATACAGGTATGTGGGTTTTTGTTTTTTCTTTTTTTTTTTTTTACTGCTGGTGCACTTTGTCTTAAAGTCAGTGATACCACAAATAATGCTGTGTAGTGCTCTTTGCAGTGGAGGAGTACTTGCCAACTATGTGAACTTGTCAAAATGATTACAATGTAGCTGCAGGTGCAAATTCCCCCTACTTTCTAGTGTATGTATTTGGGTTTGTCGCTGTCTTGTAAAAATGGAGAACTGCATTCACAAAGAGGAGAAATTTGTGTTTGAAGTTCTACCTGAGGCTCCATGTGAGATGCATAAAATTCTTGCACCTCTTTGAATAATCCTTTTAAACAGGTTTTTGTTGTTTTCCTATAGTACAGTGCAAAAACTAATCATGGAAGTCTTCACAAAAATACAAGGCTGGAATTCTCAATGCTATATGAAAACCTAAAGAATAATTACTACTTTGGTGGATGACTGCTTGAAAGTAAAAGGAACACTTAAACTTATTTGTTATTAAATGTAAGACATAGCTATAAAATGGAAGCAGGTATAGAATGCATTGTGATTTTAATGTTAAGCCTGTCTCACTGATTCTATAACTTTTTCCTGTAAAATAAGGTCAATGCTGTTTTAGCTTTAGTCAGCTGCAAGTTCTTGTAGCCATGATAAAGATTTATTTTGATATATACCAGCTTTGTCTAGAAAGATTCTTCTGCCAGTAGAGCTCTGGATATCTGTTTACTGACAGGTAGGAAAACTAGCTGTGAACTCTGCTTTACTTACTGTGTGCTGTTCTTTTTGCGAATGCTTAAACCTTGCATTTAAAGTGGTGCCTGGCAATGTGATCAATACAGGTAAAGTTTCAAGTGTGTTCCAGGGTAGCAGGATGGATTAAGTGCTGAAACAGATCAGATGTTTGTGGTCTGTTGAATAGAAACAGATTAGTCAAGATGGCAGAGGCCTACTAGCACCAGGGGAGGAGGGGACCAGGGACAGGTACACCACTTCATGAGCAGATGACAGGTCTAGTTCTAGGAAATGCTTTGGCTCCGTAGTTACTGTAACCCCTAGGTCTTGTTTCTGAGAGTAATATGTCAGAGCCCATCTCTCCATGAAGTCTGCGATCACATCCTCTTTCTAATTGCATTGCTTCATCTTCTTTGAATTTCATATATTTTTGTCTATGCTCATTATAGCTCTATTCAGCCATCCTTTTTCAGATCTGGTGATACGAAGTGGCTCAGACTGTGCCATCTCACTTTCTCTTTTCATCCAGGTTGTCTGTGCTGTTCAGCATGTGCTGTTCATGATGAATGATGGCTAAACTCAGTAATGACCTCTTTCTGCTGTGGGAAAATGTGCAATGATTGTTTTTGGCATGTTTTTTTGGTGTGATGGTGTTCTCTCTTTTTTTTTAAATCAAGCACTTAAGTACACAAAGACCTTCATCCCTCTCTCTAGGGAGTCTAGTATAAAAGCCTTTGAAGGGAGAGACCTTGTCAAATGCTTTCTGGAAGGTCTAGTGTGTTATGGCAAATAAATAGCCTTGCATGTGGGCTTACTGTGAGGCACTTCCTCCGCTTATGAAAGCGGAGTTGAAACTTTCCCCAGCATATGACACTTCAACAGCCAGCTTGCTGTTATCAAGTAAATTAAGATTATCAGGTAATAAGTCTGATTATCTGGTCTTCTTTCCATGTGTCATGTGGAGCTACTGACTCAGTTTTGCTCATCCAGGCACTCCATACAGTTGCTGCTTAGGCCAGTTGGAAGCATTTTGTTTCCTCTCTGCCTTCTTCAGCTGACACCATCGCAAACTGTTTATAGACTATCCTTCTTGTTGTCTGTATTCTGGTGCTTAGTGATGTAACGGTTCTATAAACAGACATTTATTTTCTACCTTTAAATGTCTAAAGAAAGATACAATCTCCAGCTATTTGTCCTTACTCTTCTGCTGAGAACTACTGCTCCCTTGAATCTGCTGACAGTTGTTGATGAGTGTCCTCCATTGGGCTGCAGTCAAAATGAAAGGGCTGACTGAGATGTCTTACATAGGTCTCTTGAAACCTATTATTGTCAATGAACTCTCGCTTGATCATATTCAAGTGTAGCACTCTGTAACAGTAACCTGTCTTCATTACTTATTCTTGTATCAATCTTTGTCACCAGGAAACTTTATCAGCAGAAGTTGTATAAATATTTAATATTGGTGGACCATTATCTCCAGGGTTAGAGTACTGTGCTGCGGAAGCTGGGCAAAATGCTTTTTTCCCAGAGGTGATCTGGAACAGGAGGACTTTTTGCTCTGACTTCTTCCTGCCCCCAGACTATAAGGATCACAAAACTTAATTTGGAACTCTTTTGGCTAACTAGAGTCCTGTATGGGCTTGTCTTGCTCCAACCTTGTTATTAGCTATTGTTGGAAAGAAGTACTGGTGTGTTTTAAAAATGCTTGGCACGTACTGACTAATACTGGAAGTCTTAAATACCTTTGAATTTGCTACCAGTGCACTCTGAAGCTGTCACTAAGCCTATATGCACTTTAATGTCTTGGACATAGATTCTTATATGTTCCTGAAAGATTTGCTAAATGCAAGAATGTTGGAGCAGTCCTAAGACGACCTTGAAGTCTCTCTGTAGTCAGCCTCGGACTGTCCTTAATTTAGCATTGAAATACCCTTGCCAATTTGCTGTAACTAGGGATGAGATTTTATTTACTCTTAATCTTGCTGGTTTTATTGCAGACCTACGTATAGGAGAATTTGTAGGAAAGCTTCTGTGGCAGGGAAGCGGTCTCATAGAAACCAGCTAGCCATTATTACATGGTTTATTTAATTCTCTAAAGAATTCTTGCTATGAGGAGGTCTGTTGTATCTCTGGACATAACTATACACTTATATTGGAGATTAAAGTCTACTTAAAGTATCATTTGTTTCTTCCCTAATACTGAATTTTCTTAAACATTAAGGTGCTTTTTGGGGGGAAGAAAACCCTCAAACAACAAGACCTTAATTGAGTATCAGAATGCAAGGATAAGGTCTCTTATCTTTTTCTGGTCCATCCCAAGGTGACTGTAAGAAAGTGTGTAGTAAAAATAGGAATAGAAGGAAAAGGATTTTAGGATGTGTTGTGGAGATAAGTTACTGAACACTGCACACTTTCTTGGTGCAGATGTGCAATTAAAACTATCTCTGCAGGACCTTCCTGTATAGAGGCAAGCACATCTCTTGCATAAAGTCTCCTTTATACAATATTTTTTTTGTTCCAGTTAGTGTGCATACATACAAAATATAAATGTAGCCACTCAATTTCTTTTTGTCAAGAGCCCAATACAGAACTAGAAAAAGGTTGTGTTGTTTTTTGTCAGAATGAAAAATAGATACTTGAATCTACTAAAATGGTAATGGTAGCCTGAAATTGAATCACTTTTAATCAGACTACTCAGCAATTTGATCAAACATTGTAGCACTAGAATATGCTCATAGTTACTACTCTGTGTCTAACTATAACTAACGCTGGATTTCTTAACCTGTTCCAGCAACTGCCACTTAACTCATGCAATGCCACCACACATTTTTCTGTTTCTTGGTCAAACCACACTCCTGTGCAGTTTGATAAAAGTACAGACATTAATTTGGTGTGCTCTTCCAGTGCTGGTTAATTAAAGCTCCAAATTAAACGCTGCTGGCAAGGTTGCATAGACTCAGTACTAACAGAAGGGAAGTGGAGCTCCTCCTTCTCTATCCTCAGGAAAGGAAAGCTTTTTTGTTAGCATGCCTCTGAATCTTGATAGAAACCATGAGTGGTTCAGCGTCTGAAATATCTTCAGTGAGATGTAACTGCTGCAATTTCTAAATTTACCCATTCAACAACTTTAAAATATTCTTGTTGCATGCAACAAGAATAGTTTAAGTTATTCAAGTAACAAAAAATAAGAAAATGGTAGCATGGAGGTTCTTGGCTAAAATCAAAATACTTGCAAAAAGAAGCGTTTATATTAAGCTTATGGACACTTTAAGAAAAGCTACTGTGAAGCATTTGGGGAAACTAAATGCTAGATTGTTTGGGAAATATTAGAGAAAAACAGCAGTGGTGTGCTGACAGTGAAGCAAGGGAGGAGCTAAATTCCTGTTTTAGTGAGGAATGGGAGGTAATAGCTTACTTTGGATAGAGTACTTTAAATTAGTTGTTGCCATCTGTTCTTCATAAAACACTGAAAATGAACGTTAGATCTTAAGAGATTATTTAAAACATGCACTCTTCTGGAATGACATGTAGCTGTAGTGTTCTTCTGTACACACTATGCCTCCCACGATGAGTAGACAATAACTAATATATATATATTTTTAAGCTATTCTATGGAACTACTTTTTAACTGCAGAAGCACATACTCTATTTAGAGATCTGGTAAGATTGCTGGCAATTACAATATGCTGCTTCTATAGCTATTGTTGAAGCTTTTACTTTAGGGCATACTTATCTGCATAATTACTTCCTGACTGTTTTCTTTTGATCTGCTGGGGAATTCCTGTTTTCTTTCAATGTTCTGTGGCTCTGGCTGTAATACAAATAGAGTTTTGAAATGTACACCAAGATGACTTTGAGCACGTTTTTAAGAATGATAAAAGGATACGGAGCTCACTTGGCTGTATTAAGCTCTTAAGTTCTTGTTTACTGCTACCAGGGTTTGTTAGTATGAGGCAAACTGAAGAGTAGCCAGAGATTTTTTTCTTTTCCAGTTTTCACTGAGGTGTATCTAGTTAGGAATGCCTTTATATTATACTTTTTCCCAATGGAATAATTGATTATTTCACTGGAGCTCTAGATGGTATCCTTTCTTAAAAGAGCATCTGTTTTGTTTGTTGACATACACTGCTGATGTCCTTATGGGACTAAGTTGTGTGGCTACCCTTATATAGGTGGGAATAGATGAGGTTATAGGACTGCCCGACAGGATTAGCTGTCTGGATGCCATACTGTACTACCCTTCTGTTGAGCTTGGATTGCCTGGGTTTCCAGAGACTGTATTGTTTTTGCCTACTGGAAAGCAATATAAAACAGGTAGACTTTTTTTAGATGAAGCAGTAGAAATCTTCATCTGTTGCTGGTGTTTTTGGCAGCACTTCATTTTCCGCTTTTTAAAAGGATTTTCTTAACCTATTCATTGGTCTTCTCACTGTCACATAGAATCTGTCCTGTTTTTCTCAGCTTCCCTTTTCTTATTTCTACCTTACCCCCGTGGCTGCTAGGTGGAACGCTGGAGGCAAAGGCAGGTGTTCTCCAAGTTGTGTTGCCTGTACCTATACAGAAGAGCTGTTCCAGCACCTGCTGTCAGTAAGGATAACTGTCTTCCTGGCATTTGCTGTCACTCTCTTGTCTTTATTTATTATCCTTTGACCAACAAGAATAGCACAGTTCACCTAGTTTTTAGGAGACTTTGCTTATGTCATGGCTTTGGGTAACCTGGTCCAACCTCAGAGCTGAGCCTGCTTGACCAGGGTGACATCCTGAGATCTGTCCTAACCTGACTTGTCTCTGTGATCCTATAGAGATTATGATTCTGATGCTGTCTTCAGGAAGTGGTGCAAGACTCCCTTCAGAAGATCACATACACTAAAGCGCATGAACTCATACCCCTTCCTCGCCTGCCTTCTTTGGGGGCAGCCTCTGCTTCTCACAGTGCATTTATAATTATGAGGACATGTAATTTTAAGGCTTGCTATACCAAACATAAGCACATCTGTCTCTTAAAGACAGTGATGTAGAGTCACATTATCCTAGGTTTTTCTTAAGCACTCAGAGGATAAAATAGTGTGTAGAATTTACTGAGCATGGAAAACAGATTTTGCATTTGCTATGAAGCCCCTAAATAGATTCCTGGCCAACCACCCCCCTC
>VYXH01004570.1:167196-211597 GCA_013397275.1 Burhinus bistriatus | reverse complement strand
CAAAAACCCCCCCCCCCCCCCCCCCCCCCCCCAAGGTTGGATATTGTATTTGAAGGCATGTCACGTGACACAATCTACCGTCACAAGTGTGGAAGCATATTTAAGGCTAACATAGCAGGCTTTTGCTGTCTGTATATGACCTCTTCAGTTAAACTCAATTGGTTGCTTCTCAGTTGGGAGAAATAGTGAGTGTATATGTGTGTCTAAGACTTTCTGGGCCTTTTCTGTCTGCCTTAACAGAACTTTCACTTTTGGCTCATAGAAGCCTAGCATACTACTAGCATGCTACTGAGCTAACCAAGCGATTAAAATCTAGGAAGCTAATATCCAGGTAGTATTCAGCAGTCAGTGGGAGTGTTTGGTGTTCTGTTTCCCTGTCTCTTTTTAAAGTGTTGAAGCTATAATTGCAAATGTTGTAGATAACAGGTGCATTCCATACACGCATTCTATCAGGATCTTCATTAATCTTTGGCTCACTAATTCTACATCACTACACTTCAGTAATAATGTTGTGAAGCTTTAAACATACATGAATTGCTTTATGATGCAGTCCATGTTTGCTCACCAGATTTCTTAACTTACGAATCTTGTAATCACCCGGTACCCATGTCTGTCTTGTTTGCTGTTTTACATGCAATAGAAGGTATGAAGGGAAAACCTTAGCTTGCTGTGTTGAGCTCCAGCTATTCTTTTCAAGTTGTACTGCCATTAGTGACATTGGTGGGAATGCGTGTCATCCCAGAGATTGCCTAACTGCTGTAGATGAAGCAGTGGTAATTTTACTTCTAGTGTGTAAGTCCATGAAATAGTTAATCTCCTTATTATATTAGAGACAGAATAAGTATTGGTTTTTAGATTTTTTATTGCAATGTATAATAACAAAATATAGCAATAGCAAATCAGTATTCACTGGAGTCTTCTAGTCAAATGTTTCCTGGCAGGGGTTTTACACTGGGGAGAAGCTTCTGGAAGACTAATCAAAGTAAATGTCTGACAGACAAATCAAAGCATCTACTAATCTTTTTCCAGATTTACCGTGGTGGCTACTTTTAATTCGTCAGAAAGCATTGATTGGCAAACTTCCAGGAGAGCATGAGGTTTGCAAAATAACAAAGATTGCAGTGATTCCACTTTCTGAAACAGAACCTCAGGATCTGGAATTAGAGGTATGACTGTCTGCAATGAATTCTGACTTTGCCCTTTTGCTTCAGTGAAATTTAAATGGGAAATGTAATAGTTAAACGCATGCCTCATTTCTTTTTCCTGGTGTATGCAGACATATTTCACATTTCGTGCTTAAAAGTTATTTCAAATAGAAATCATAAGTTCTGCTAGAGAGGGAAATTACAATAAATTTATACCCTTGAACATATCACACAAAACCAAGATTTTATTAGTGTAATTGAGCAACAGATCACTTGAGAACAAAAATGAATCCACTGGAATCATCTAAAGGGACAAAGCTGTAGACTAGGGCAGGAACCTTGTTTTTTGATTTAAAAAAAGCTGTCCTGATTACCTCTTAATGACTAGGGTTGTAAGACTTTCAGTAAATCCTTGTACTCTGAGATGTACACTGTGGTTATAGACTGTCGGCAGAACAATTCTGGCTTTGGGCTTCTTTTTTTGAGTGTGTGTGACAGGGGGAAATGATGACGGGGGACAAGATGATGTGATAGTCTCTATGGTGTCTGTATGACAGCATGAGAATCCTTCCCCGAAGAGGGAAGGAATAACATGGGATCTCCAAAGCTTTGGTGGAACTCTAGGAGCACGAAGAGCCGTGGAAACACTGCTTCAGAGTCTGGGCATTAGAACCTCCCAGGGTCTCGGGTACAAGAATATGACTTGAAATCTAGATGTAATACCTTCCTTTTCTTAATTGTGTAGGTGAGAACATACCACATCTGCTAGATGCTTCTGTGTCTAGAAATCTGTACAAGAACTCAGATTTGCAGTGCCCTCTCTTGAGTACTTCGACTTACTTACTCCTAAGGTTATCCCTGGATATTTCTAAGATAGGGCTTTCACGTGTGTGGTTTTGGGGGGAAGAAGCTGTCAGATGTTTGCCCTCTGAATTGGGAGAGAATATACTTTTTTCAGGGATGCCCTTGCTTCCATCCTGTTTTGGAATCTTAATTCTATAACTTGGCTGCAAGGGAAACCCTTGCTTTAAATGCTGCAGATTTTTTTTTTTTTTTCCCAAAAGATGAAGGAAAAACAATACAAGTGGGTAATACTGATTTACACTGTGTTTTGAGTGGGAAGTTGACGTGGGTGGGTCTGGGATGCTCAAGTCATGTCAAATTGAGACAGGCTTTCTCACAATCCCAGGCGAAAATGTGTTTTATAAAAAGAAGAGGGAGAACTATGCTATAATAAAAACCTGCATGTTCCCCCTGTATTTCAGAGTGTCTCCCCTAGGTTTGTGGACATTGCAGTCTCGCTTTTGTAGACTTTAATTAAAATTTCCTTTAACTTGTTAAAGAGTATTTAAGTATTGGCTTTAATTCAATATCATTATTTAGCTTTGTAAAAAGCACCATTTTGGGATAAACAAGCCAGAGAAGATTACACAGTCCCCAGATGACACAAAATTTCTGCTGAAGACTCTTACTCAAATTAAATCAAATGTATCTGCTCCAAATAAAAAGAAGGTAAAGCTTTCTACTGTTTTCTTGTTTTTTTTTTTTTAAATGTTTAGTTGATAAGACAAAGGTTGTGGTGGATGATCAAACAGAGTACTAAGACCTAAAAAGAGAACTAGTGAAAAACTGCAGAATGTGCAACTACTGTCTTGAAGTTCAGTTTAATTTTTGATTATTTAACTGTTGCTCCTCTATGATTTTTCATTTTGTAATTGTATAATTTTGGCAGAATTAAGAGTGCTTTCTTACCAAGATTAGCTTCTAGTGGGATTCTAAACTTCTACAAATTGCTCTGCATAAGCATCTCCTACCATATAGAATTGGAGACAAAATTTGGTGCACAGTTCCTCAGAGAACACTGTACAACCTTATCAAAATGCTTTTTACACAGTAATGGCTTGGATTTGAAAGTCCAAACATTATTAAAATTAGAACAGGTAGATGCAATATTTCACAGAAACTCTTGAGACTGAAACTTCTGAAGCTTACATACAAGTAGTATGTTTTAGGGTTTGACTGCTCTGAATGCTTTTACTGCTAAAAGTAATAGCATGATATTTCTGAAGATGCTGGCCCTTGTGTTTACCTCTGCTAGGAATTTTAAGATCCTCCTCAATAAGAAAATGTTTGTCCTACAAGTTTAGAAGTGGCATTTAGCGAATATGGCTGGAGCCTTTTCAGTCAAAGGGAAGGAAAAACATAAGAAAGCCATTACTTTTCTTTCAGATTAAAGAAAGCAAAGAAAAAGAGAAGCTGGAGAAGAGGTTATTGGAAGAGTTGTTCAAAATGTTCATGGATTCAGACTCCTTTTACTACAGCCTGACCTATGACCTAACAAATTCTGTGCAGAGACAGAGTGCATGTGAGAAAACTAACTTACCACTGTGGCGAAAAGTAAGTGTGTGTAGTTTTCGGTTTTTTTTCCTTTTGGGAGATGTGCTGTTCAGTAATGTATGTGGTCAACATTTGACTGGTCACATTCTCTGCTGGTATCGTCTACAGCAACTGAAGATTGTGCCCTGTAACCAGTGTCAGTGCAAGGAAATGAAACAAAAGTCTCCAGCAACATGTCTTGAACTGAGCTGTTGTGTTCAAAAGTAGGGAACATTAGACTTGTATGTACAGTTGTAGTGAATAACACTGATGTCTTTACCAATGATATTGCCAAACCTTACTTAAAATATTGCAAAACCTGCCCTTCTTTTTTTAAACAGGTTGATGACAGATTCTTTTGGAACAAGCACATGATTGAAGATCTCATCAGCATTGATGTGAGTCTTATTTCTAACCATAACGTGTGTTATGAGAACCATTCTTTAGTTTTAGTTGAAACGTTTACTTAAGGCCTCATAGAAGTTTACTTAAAAACCTCCTTGGCAGACAGGTCAGGATAAGGGCTGTGCCTTCTGAAGCTCAGCAGCTGGTGTTGCCTTCTTCCCTCGGCTGGCCTTCCAGCAGCCTTCCCATTAGCCTGCGATCATTGCTAGTTAATGCATGTCAACTGAATTTAATTTTAGTACAATAAAGCAATGCAGAATAACTTGATGTTTGATAATGTTTGTGCTAATTTCTGAAGGTAAATTTAAGATGTATTTATCTGTGGAATGGATTATCCCTGGACAGAGCTGATTATTTGATAAGGAGGAAGAGCCAGAAAAGAAAGAAACTCTGAATTCCAAAATTTTCTTGAGGCAAGATTTTTGTCTTCCTAAGTGGAGAATGCTGGGTTTTTTTTCCGTGAACGGAGTAGCTGATCAATGTAACAGTAGTGTAGAACAAGTTATTCTGAACAGCTATGCAGAGTAGTAGATACAGCATTTTCCTAGGTAATGGGCACAAACAAAGAAACATAGACTAACCACTCTTTTTCTTCAATATATAATCTCACTTTTTAAATTAACCTCCTAGATGAAGGACTGAGTTACTAACTGCTGTATGCCAGTTTAGGTCAAATCTTAGGTTCTTTTAAAGATGACAGCGCACTTCCTACCTTATGCCCTGCATCTTTCTTTCATTAATGATCTTATATACTCTAATGCTTATGGAGTCAGAGCAGGGTAAACCTAGATGCTCTGTGAAAGTTTGTATATAATACATGAGTTTAACTAATTGTATTTTTCATGTTATAAGATATAAATGGGTAACCTTGAATTCGTATGGAACTCGGATCTAAATTTTGTTTAAGAAATTGAGGTTTTAGGGTGATAGAGCAGTAATGCGCGGAGCCCTGAACCAGTTGGCTTGGGTACTAAGTTAGCCCATACAAAGCTTATGCTAATATGTTTTGCTGAAAACAGGCTGACAACATTACCCCTTTAAATCTTTTTCTATCTACCTAGACAAATGTAATAAACTGTATGTCCACATAGAGGTTGTAAAACTGCCTCAAAGGACAAACCAGATAATAAATTACAATATTTGCTGCTCTGTCTGAACTGACTATCTTAGTCTTTGACATGAGAACTTACTAATTCAAGCTTTTAATTTTTAAACAACAGATGATGATGTATGAAAACTCCTTTTGGGGAAAGGGGGGAAAAAAGCTTTTAAATATTGAAGGGTTCTCTTCTGTCCCTAGATAGCTGGGAGTAGAGGAGGGCTTTTTGCCTTGCCTTGTTTCAGCTTGCTTCATCTCCACAGAAAAATATGAAGTTGCTTTCTCTTTCTTGCTGATTTAAAAGCCCTAGGACTAATGGAGGATAAATGCTGGTACCTCTTGCAGAAATAAGACAAGGATATGGCAAAAACTTCTTAAAACATGAAAAGCATGCAAAGCAACTGTTTATAAACATGAGAAATGGCAGAAATAATTGTAGGTAATGTAGAACCAACAAGAATGTAAATGTTTTTTGTAACCTTCAGAATGCTGAAGTGGACTTCTGGATTATACCCATCATACAAGGATTTGTACAAATTGAAGAGCTTGTAGTAAACTATAGCGAATCTTCTGATGATGATAAGAGCAGTCCTGAAACTCCTCCTCAGGAATCAACTTGTGTAGATGACATTCATCCAACATTTCTGGTGGCACTTATTTCACGCCGGAGTCGGCACAGAGCTGGTAGGCAAACGTAGTTCAAGGCATTGGGATTGTTCCTGAACACTGGAGAGGGATGCAGAAGATAAAACTTGGAAGAGTGCTGTGTTGTTCAGCAGATGGTTAGCTCTTGTCAAAGTATGTGCCGCAGCCTTTCCTGCTTATAGGAGAAAAGGAAAGGCTGTAGCACATCCAGTGCTACAGAGCTGTTCCTGAGAGCAGTTACTAAGTGAGCTTCACTAGTCTCCTCTTGGGCACCGTATGTCTCCTTGGAGATCACAGTTCTGAGATAAAGTTCTATCTTTGCGAAGAACACCTTGATTAGGACCTTGTGTACAGCTCTGTCCTAATACAATATTTTCAGTAGGCCTGCATGGGAGTTAAATTTTCAAAGGTCTTCCTTTGAGGGCTTGACAGCAGCTGAACAGAGGCTTGGAGAATCACGTGTGCATGTCTGCATCGCAAAGGATGTTTGTGTCGGGCCAGCATGTGAAATAAGAACCATGCTTTGGTCTTGCACCTTATTTGACTTATTCTAATAGTAGCAAGGCAAACAAAAATTATTCCCTGTCCTTAGGAGCACAGAAGGAAAGACTGAATAAGTTTATGCTTTAGTAGGTCCTGTTCAACTCTAAGCCTTTTCAGTCTATCAGACTTTAAGATACTCCTTGCTGTGCCCAAGCCCTTTACTATGGAGTCAGGTTTTTAACATGTCAAAAAAAAAAGACAAAAACTGGTGAACTTACCCTGATATGGGACTGGCCTTTGTACCACCGCTCACTTCAATGCATTGAATTCAGTTCCCGGGAAAATTATTTGTCAGAATAACTCAGGCTGAGTACTTGAGGGTTTCAGGGTAGTACCTAGTTTGCAGGATGCCTTATTTATACTAAATTGCTTTACAGATACAGAAGCTGAATTGCAGAGGGCAAATTGCTTATTGATTCCCTCTTACTATTAATGATACTGTGCTCATCTGATTGTTAATTCAGAGCATAAACTGCGTAGAACTTTCTCCTTTGACACAAAAAGATTGTTTCAGTAAATCGATGCATTGTTTTGAAGAATAATTGTAGAATTGTGTTTAATTCATTCTGTAATACGTAAGTTTAGCCAAGAGTTCAAAGTGTTTTCACTTCTGAAATACTGTAGCAAAAAAACCCCAAGCCTCCCAAAAACCAGAGAAAACACAGATTTGAAACCTTAAGATACTTCTATGTTCAATACACTGATTCTTTATTTTTCAGGCACCTTATTTGTGATACATAAAAAAATCAAATCAAAACAAACAAACAAAAAACAAACCAAAAAAAACCCAAAACCCCACTGCACTAAATTATCAACATGCCTGAGGAAAGGTATCATGAGGTAAAGGAAGACAGCTGCTCTTGAGCTTAAGAGAGTAAGAGCCTAGTGTCTGCAGAAGTTGAGATATCAAAAGTAAGGGAGCTGAAGCTTCCTGTGCAATGATTTAGTTTGGGTTTTGGTGTAACAGCTGCTATTGGTGGCAGGACATTAGTAAAGGGTGTTTGAAAGCCCACTTTAAAGGTCCCTATGACAAGTATTTTACATTCCTTTCACTTCCCTATTTCTAACCTCTTCCCTTCTCTCCCATAGTCCTTAGCTAGTGCTGTTGGTGTTCAGTTCAAAAGTTTGGTCCAGTGCTACTTCAGGACATGGAACAGAGTTGTTCCTATTCTGTGGAACTGAATTTCCATGCTATAAACCATGGATTTGAATCTTTAACCCTCTCTTCTTATTCCTTCCCTGTCCCTTGCTACCACCCGCATACTTCCAGAAATAGTGATGTACTGTCCTTTCAGTAAACGACGTGCAAACCTCCATATGCAAACACTTAACTTGTTCTGTTTAATGATCAGATCGGGGATGGCTAGGCAAAAAAACTCTGCAGTCATAAGAGCAGTATCTGTTCTTAATGTGCAGAATTAGTTATACAGGTTGAAACAAGTAGGGGAAGCCTTCTGTTCTGTGGAACATGCAAATCTTCTTGGGCTGCTTGTGGGATTTCTTATTGTAAGTGGAGCATCTGTCAGTAAAAGTGTTCTTGGTATTTTCCATGAACCTAAAGGCCTGAAGTAAAACTTTCTGCTGAACTTGACAGAACAGGAAGTAGTGTGGACTAGATATGTGTGTGACTTTATAGTGCCAAGTAGAGTTCCTTGCCCTGTCAACTTACTTTCTACTTCTTGCAATATATCAATAAATAAACTTTATCCATGTAGTCAACATAACTTTTGGTAATTAGGCTAGGAGACGAGTCACTTTTACCATCGATCATGGATTTTTGACTAGAACTCCTTGTTACTGTTGTCAAAAACAGTAACAAAAGTTATTGATGTTTAATACTTAAATATGAATTGATCATTCTCATTCCTCCTAGGAATGCGGTATAAGCGAAGAGGTGTTGATAAAAATGGAAATGTGGCAAATTACGTTGAGACGGAGCAACTGATTCATGTTCATAATCATACCCTTTCATTTATACAAACCAGAGGCTCTGTGCCTGTTTTCTGGAGCCAAGTTGGATATAGATATAACCCACGGCCCCGACTGGACAAGAGTAAGTATTTGAGTGGAATACCTAAAGATCAGAGTTCCCTTAGAAATAGGTTAATTGGAGTGTTACTTTACCACTAGTCTTTCAGTGGCACTTTCTAAAAGCCGGGAATAACAGTAATGACTTAATTCCAGTTAACTCCTACTCTAACTGCAGCTATGCAGAGCTCTGACTTCTTGTCCATGGTAAGTACCAACAGGTCTTGAATTTCGATATTTAATGAAGTACCTGTTTTATGTCTAGTCTTATTTGTTGCAGTGTTTTCTGCATTGGGAAGGGAGACAATTCGGCTTTCTCTTTTGAGAACCTACTTAGACATTGATGTCTTACACGTATCTTTGTCCACAAACTTAACTTATGCTGAGGTTCCTTCTGCATTAAAAACTGCTATTTCAGTGTGGGAAAATAGATATTTCATATAACACAGGTTTTGTAGCATGCTTTTGTCTTTTCTGAAATTAAGTACTACCTAGTGGGCTTTGTCAGATCTAAGTTGCTTCTTTTTCCAAAGATAATGCAAAAGCCCAAACATGTAAGAATACTGATGAGGCTGTGGCAAATCTGGATGCTTGTATGAACTAGGTATTCATAGCCTGAACTTTCTTAAAACCTTCCCTAGGTTTAGCATTGTAAAGGAGAAACTTTTATTGGAAGGAAGCTAGGATGCTCATGTGCTTGTATAATCAGACTCCTGCTAGACTGGGTTGACTAGCATCCTAGATCGTAAGTGTGTACTTCTGCAAGTCCAACTTATGTGCTGGATTTGCATGTTCCGCTAGCATCAACAGGTCTGGTCTTCTGCCACTGAAGACTAATTTTACGCTGAAAATAAATCTGCTCTTTTAGAGGGGACTGTGGTGTTGGAAATTTTAAAGGACTGTTTTTCCCTGTGTCTTGAGTAAAACCTAGTAGAATGGGCCTCTGAGCTTGCTTAGGAACTTGGGCAAAGCATATAATTTTAAGTTGACAAGCAGTTACTATTATTGTAGACTTAAGGAAGATGCATCAACAGATCTGGGGTTCTTGTGATTTTTTTTTTTTTATACCAAATAACCTGGAGATTACTGGAGAGGGATGACTTGTTGCCGCATCATGGAAACTTAAATAAATTCATAAAGTGAGGAAAACCAAAATAAAACATCTCCCAATCCCCCCCCCAGATACCTGGCAGAAACACTTGATTAGTTCCAACTGAAAGCTTGTGCTGTGACATCTGGTTATAGAGCTATTGGTTTTTTCTTTCCCCCCCCATGATAGGATTAGTTTCAAAAAAATATTGAGGCATTGCATTTAATTGGATAGACTTACAGGTAGGAATTGAGACTTTGAGGAGTCAGTGGTGCCTTGAATCAACTGGATAGCATTTTTGATTTTTAGTTACAAGCAGTTTTGTCCTCTAGGAGAACAGATAACACTTCCGGTATTATTCCTGTCCTGCATGTCCCCCTCTGTAATTTGCGAACTTTTCTTGTACTTTAGCTTGCTTTTTCAAAAGGTGCAAACCAAATATATAGCACTCTTCTTTTGATGTGTGGTGCGTAAGTGGAAGGATTAAACAGGCTTATTAAAAGTTAAATTTTTGTCCAGTCTGCTCTGCACAAGAAGCAAAATTTAAGAAAGGTGTTTCCTGTGCTTTATAGTAGTAGAACAACAATGTTGAAGTTGAGCAAATTGATGGAAGACCATTAAAAGTAATTCTGTACACTGTGTCATGTTGTGTGTCTAAGTACTTTAAGCAAAGCTATCTTACTTTTTCCGAGTATAGATTTGGGCATGATTTAATACTTCCAACAGGGCTTGTTGCTGACCAGGCTTTTTCTGTCTAACACTGCTCTGCCTTGTAGGTGAAAATGAAACAGTGTCCTGTTTTCGTGCACATTTTGAAGAACAGCTGAAAAACTATAAAAAGCAGGTGAGTGCTACCTGATAAAACAGTCATCCTATGAAAATGCAGGGGATGAAAGTTAATGTTTCTAGTTTGTTCTTTGTGATATGGGTTGTGGGTTTTTTAGAAGCCTGTTGACAGTTGGAAGGGTGGCACATAAATAAAACTTAGTACTAAGTTTTTCAAGTATCCTTGTAAGTAACCTCCTTAAAAAAACAGCACTAACTTACAGAAATGTATAAGCCCCACGTTTGTATACCTGTCTTGTGAATTCGTAGCTTCTCTGTATTAAAATTCAGGTAGTCAGGTAACTGTTGGAGCTTATTTGATCTTGGGTATGATCTAGCAAAGATTGTAATTTCAGCAAGATTACCTACAAGTCTCTTTTTTTAACTCTTGAGTTATTTGTCAGTCCATGGTATATATCTAAGCAAGTTGTGCAGCAGATGACAACTGTTAAATAATTAAACTTTTGAACAGGTTATTATTAATTTGGTGGATCAAACAGGCAGAGAGAAGATTATCGGAGATGCTTACCTTAAACAAGTTCTTCTGTACAACAATGCAAATCTGACTTATGTTTCATTTGACTTCCACGAGCACTGGTAAGAAACCTTTTAAAAATGTCACTTTTCATCTTTTTTTATTAGCATGAAAGGAGAGTAGAAGGGAGGAGAAAAGCCATTATTATTTCTACTTCTGCATGAAACACTTTTAAATAGGAAGAATACATTTTGCAACCTAAAGCACTATAAAAGTTCAAGTTTGGATAACCAAGCACTACTGTTTGATCTTGTGTCCCCGACCTGTTAAAAATGCAGTTATTTATTAGGCAAAGCTTAGAAGTTATTGTGCATTTTAAGCAAGAGTGTTTCCTTAAACATGCTATGAATGTAAATTTGTAGCTGACCTGCTTTTCAAACTATGTGGCATTCTGCTTTTAATTCTTTACTCCAAGCCATTCTTCTGTTTCTCTTGCTTGTTTCTATAAACATATGGTGGGTTCTTTCAGAACCCTGATGATGTTCCATTATAAAATACACGGGATTTTATTTTAATCCCATATAAATAGTTGCTGTTTTTATGACTCTACTCTGATGTTGGCATGGTCTAGCGCAGTCTTCAGATGCCCAAGCATGTGATCTGTCGTCACACAGGCATGTGTTTCTCATGCTTCACTCAAGCAGGCTGCATTTGTGCACAAATATGGGGTCTAAAAACTCTGGTTTTTATCTTCATTTCCTAACTTAATCTAGGGATTACATCTGGCCTGGAAAAGCATTACTGATTGAATAAGTATGTCATTAGTGGTATTGTCTGAGAGGATAGGGGGGAAGGGAAAAAACCCTCAAAATAGTCATGGCCTTTAAGAGGCTTCTGTAGGACTATTGACATCCTGAATTGATTTGATAATATTTTATTTGAATGACCTTTCATTTTTGTTTGTTTGCTTTTCTCCTAAGAACTGCTGTAGTGACCAGGACTGTTTCTTTTTGCACTATAAGCATGAGTGAATAGAGAACAATACTGAAAACAACCTGGTGGGGTGGCGGGAGTAGGGGGTGTTGTGTCTGTAGATGTAGGGTTTTTTTCTGTAGAATTAGTGGTAAAGCAGGACAGGCTATCCCAATTTTAAACCTATAGTGGTTACTTTTGTTGAGACCCTACCTAAAAGGAGAACAGAATGTTACACTTGCCTGAATAGCTGCACACTTGTTCTTCCTTATGGAAGCAGCGTTCAGGAATGCAAATTACTGAGAATTTAAATATCTGAATCTCTTGCCTTGGATTTAGATGTTGAACTGTACTTTAAAATAGATCTGAATATTGGCTGCTGTTTAAAGCTTATCGCAGGACAGAATGTCGTCTTTCCCTCTTAGCCAAAACACTATCTTTGTTAACATTACAAATATAAAATAATTAAGTAAAGAAAAAAAATCACTACTCTAGTTCAAACTAACTTCTGTGAAATTCTGTATTTTAGCCGAGGAATGAAGTTTGAAAATGTTCAAACACTGACTGATGCCATTCATGATATTATTCTTGACATGAAGTGGTGCTGGTAGGTACTGTTTTTAGATTAGTATGAACACTTGTAGAAATAAATAAACCAGTACATAATTCAGAGGCCTTGATTTTGTCATAACTGCTATGTTTTATATTACTGTCTTGGTGCCCAGCTTGTGCGTTAGAGTTTTTGTGTTCTGAAGTATTGGTGTTTTACACACGTAACAACAGCAAAAATTTTCAGACACTGTTTTCTGCCTGAGGCTTACTGCATTTAACACTTTTAGGGTGAAACACTCTGTATTTGACCCACAAACCCTAGATCGCCAACCTTACTATTGAAAACAGTAGGTGTGTTTGACCTGTAGTTTGTACTGATTGAAGTTCATGCATTTTGGTAATAAGTACAGCTGCAGGCTCCAATCAATTACTGTGTATCATTCAGTGTATGCTGTGAGTGAAGTGTTGCTGTCATTATTGTTGGCTCCTATGTTTTTGAAATCAAATTCCTTTTCTCTTGAAAGCTCGTATTATATATGTATGAATTGAATTCAACATCTGATTACATAGTAAGTTCATGGCCCCAATAGGATGTGTGTTGGATATGTAGCCTAAAGAGGTGGATAGGTGGGAACGAGAGTAGTTAATTGAGTGGGATGTGGTGGGGGTGATGAGTACAACTATAAATAGTATTCCATGTGTAAAATTTTCTACTGTTTGTAGAAGCTGATAAATTACACTGGATTTTAAGTGTCTCAGTATGCTTTTACTCCATTTCTCTGTTAAAAGGGTTGACCAAGCTGGTGTGATTTGCAAACAGGAAGGAATTTTTCGAGTCAACTGCATGGACTGTCTGGATCGTACCAATGTCGTGCAGGCTGCTATTGCAAGAGTGGTCATGGAACAGCAGGCATGTATAACTGATGTCCTTTTTCCTGTACTGAGTACCTCAGAACTTAATTGTTATTCACATGGAAATCTGTGTGTTTGAAAAATGCTAAACTAACCTCTACTGAAAAGGATCTTTGCAACCTACTTGGAGAGCCATGAAGCTGAAAGTAATATGTACAACTGAAATAATTTGAAATCCTTCTAAAACACTATTGCCTAGTCTCCTCCTTCAGAGAGGAAACTTCTGTCTCTCCACATCTTGGAGAGGATTCTTTCCTTTTGATTTAGTCACTTTAAGTTGTGCAGTAATATAAAGTTAAAAAAAACCCAAACCCCAAATCTCTGCCCCAAGTGAGATGTTAAAGATGACTAAAATCTAACTGGAAGTTGGATGCTATTTTAGCCACTTTGAAGTGAAATACTGTGGTGCAGCAGGTAGGGAGATAACTTCTCCTCTGTGTGTAAAGGAACAATTAATTCACGATGTAAATATCCCAGATGGCTGACTACTATGCCCTGGAATAGTTCTCCCTGTATAGAGAAAGCATTTCCAAATAGACGGGAGTCCTTCCTTTAGTCATCCTCTTGTTTGCACGCACCACCCCCCCCCCCTTTTGCTTTTTGATACAGAAGCTCAGTGATGATTGTCTTCCCTTGTGAAGACTTAATAGTACTGTACCTGAAACTTTGAAGCTTCAGTTACAGTGCAGCCCAAAATGAGCAAACCTGACTATGCCTAAAGTGAAGGATAAAGGATGAAGAATGAATGGCTCTAACCATTGTATGTAGCAGTTCCTGTTTGTCGTCTGCTTTTATGAACTCCTGACATAGAGTGGGAACGAGGGGTGGGACCAGCAATCACACAGTTATTATTTTAGAATAAGATTTCTATATATGTTAACTCTGAGTTCAAAGGCAATCTTTCAAAATCAAGAATTATATAGATTATTGTGAAGAAGACTTCAGTAATCATTACTGTAGTATTAGCTTGTGATGTGCTATATTGCTCTTGTGTTATAGCTGAAGTACTTAGAGTCAATTCAAAACTGAGAAATGCCCTAAGCATTGAAAGGTGACTGACACGAAGTGGAAGATGGAGAATTACATGTACCTTGCCTTTGCAGTTGCTTGGAACCATAGGACTTGTCTTCTGTCAGCTGTGAACTTGATAGGGCTTTCAAAGTCGATGGACGGACTTGTATTGATTTTCATCTTGCTTGCAAAGAGGGCTTGAGCATTTTCTTATTGATTGTAAAGTGAGGTTTGCCTATGACTTAGTCCAAGTTATTCCTGCAGTTGGCCTAACATTTAGTGACTACATCGCAGTTATGTATGGTAGTACTGACTTCAGAATGGGAAACTGCTGCTTTACCAATTTAGTCTATGTGTAAAAAGACTTAAGTTTGTATTGTACCCAAGATTTATCTTGGAAAAACTTAAGTACTAGTTGTTCTGAAGAGTGAGACATCTTACTTCAAGTATCAGTGTTATACAGTAACTGTCCAAAATGCACAAATGTTAATAGTAAACACAGCAGTTGAAGTTGTTGTAAGGCTTTATTTTGGGGGAACAGTAAGTTTGAAGGTGGAGCCACTATGTTTGCTTTAGTGTCTAGAAGAAAAAGAGTAAGAATTTGGTGTGATTTTTCTTGTAACTGGAAATAGGTTCCATTTCTTTATTTTCCGACCTTTGAGGTCATGAATGCCTTTGCACTAAAAAACATTAACTTGTTTATCCACGTTAAAGTTTTGTGATATCTGTTCTTCTGGTAGTCTTCTATAGAAAATAGAAACATTTTCTGTATCTTGAGTGATCTAGACTAACTTGTTTTCCTTCAGCTAATTTTTTTGAAGATTGACTCCTACATCCATAACTAATGTTATTGCTGTGTCCAGTGATACGATGTTTAACAACAAGTTGGTGATTCATTGCTAACAATTAATTTAATCTGATAAATTAGCAGAATGAGTTCCTTTTTTCAGATCCTATAAAACTTAACAATTAAAGGCTTGGCAAGTGGTTCCATTTTCTTTATCAAGCTCTGATATTGAGAATTGTTTTTATCTTGAACCCTATATTAATGTACATGTCAAATTGCAGCTCAAAAAACTGGGTGTGATGCCACCAGAACAGCCTTTGCCAGTGAAATGCAATAGAATCTACCAGATCATATGGGCGAACAATGGAGATGCCATAAGTCGGCAGTATGCTGGCACAGCAGCCTTAAAGGTAAAGGGTGAAGAGTGTTATCAGTTCTGATTATGAGTAGTGTGTTAGTTACAGGTTTTATATCCAATGGAAAACTCCTGTATATGTTACAAAGTTAGCCAAATAGTCTGCATGTTTTTGTCTGGAAGAGATATTGAGGCCTTTCAATAGAAGAATGTTTTGTATCACACCTAGTGTGAATTGGAGAAGACTTGGGTGTCCAAGTGTCGTGTGGCAGCGCTGGCTGTTTTTTAACTTTATTCTGTTAGTTTCGTGTCTAGATACAAAGCATAGCTGAGCTAAGAGTTTAAGATCTATATTAAGCATTAATTCTATTTAAATTTAAACATGGTTATGGTACTTTTAAGCAGTTACAGTGCTCAAAAATGCAGATCAGGATATGTAGGTAGTAGGGTGATATTAGTTACTTGTATTTTCTAAAGACTTTTCTTAATTAGTTATAATGTAACCTGTCTATTGAGATCAGAAATCAGGCACGAAACTCCATACTATTCACTCCTACTGCTTTGAAAAGTCATAGAATTTCAGCTATTTTCTGTGTGTATCGTCACTGGTGGAACAATCTTTAGTATTCCTGGTATTTGGCATTGGAAAAAACCCTTACAGTGGAAATGCTTAACACTTAAATATCTTTAAATCTGTTCGATTAGTCTATTATGTTAATATTTTTTTAAAAAAGTAAAAACCAGCCTGACACGCTTGTCTTGATGGTAAATATTTTTAACTTTAGATCTGAAGCACAGAACTTAATTTATAGATCTAAATTTTCAGCCGTTCTGCTTGAAGATTTCTCTACTTGGTATTGATGTTCATGGATTAAATTTATTTTCAGTTTAATCATGATATTACTTTTAATTTGAAAGTGAAACACTTGGAATGTTCTTTATAGTAGTTGGCATGGCTTTTCGAACTGCTCTGTTTCAGTGTTCGGAGTGTCTCTGCAAATAGAATCCTCTAATGAAGTGTAACTACCAAAACTGCTTTTTATTCAAATTCTAAGCCTTCTGTGGCCTAGAAACTTTCTTTTATTTCTCAGCTTATGAGGATATGTACTATTTTCCTTCAGAGTGTTATGCTTGTCTCTTTATCATAGCAGAAACCAAGATGATGAAAACCAGTTTTCACTAAGCTCCAGTCTTCTCTGTTCCAGTAGTGCTCCTTTTACATTAAAGGCCAAAAAATAAGGGGTTTTTTGAGGTGTTCAAGCATCCCAGCGACTGATGTCTTAAAAGTTCTGCTTTAATGTTAGCTGGCATATATGTCCAAATTACTGTTTTCCATTAGGACTTTATATAGAATCATAGGTCTGTCAAAAGCATGAGATTCTCTGCAGCCCAACAATGCCATGAGAAGTAGATGTTCTTTGAAAATCAGTACTTTCAACTTCTATATGAAGTAGTTACTTGAACACCATTTCTGAGTTGTCACCTATTCAGTTCTGAGTTTCAGAATGCCAAAGCTTTTTATCTGAAACGACTATTTCAAAGTTGCATATGTGTATGATTCAACATGTTTTGTGTAACAGGGTGACTTCACAAGGACTGGTGAAAGAAAGCTGGCAGGGGTAATGAAGGATGGAGTTAATTCTGCAAACAGATACTACCTGAATCGTTTCAGGGATGCTTATAGGCAAGCAGTCATAGGTAAGAATGCAATTTCAATGAAGCTGAACTATGGTATTTTGAAAAGTTTATTGAAATCATCTTGGCTTTATCTTTTTGACTCTTCCCTGCCCCCACCCCCCCTCAAAAAAAAAAGCTTAAGAGCACCTTGTGTGTTTATAATGTTCATGTCTATGTAGTGGAACAGTCAATTCTCCATTTGGAGATTAAACAACATCCAATTTGGAGGGATTACATGCAGTGTAACTCATTGTAGGATTTGTTCCTAACTTGGTTTTAGCATTAACTGTCTTGTAACATCTCTCTATTAGACAAAGTTAAACTTATGCAGCAAGTGGTTGTTAAAATGGTGAATTAACTTGTGCTTTTCACTGAGAGAAAATAGTGTTATACCTACTGAGTTTTCAGTTTTAGGCAATGTTCTGTTCAGTAAGAATAACCATTTTTCTAGAGTATCTTCAAATGTTTCACATTTGGAAGGAGTTTACAAAGTAATCAACAGACTATTGCTGTATATCACTGTTAAATGTTGGTTCCTTGTTTGATATTTCGTGTGTTTTGTTTAGATTTGATGCAGGGTATTCCTGTAACAGAGGATCTTTACTCTATATTTACAAAAGAGAAAGAGCATGAAGCCCTGCACAAGGAGAACCTGAGGAGCCATCAGGAATTAATCAGCCAGCTGTTGCAGAGCTACATGAAACTGCTCTTACCAGATGATGAAAAATTCCATGGAGGATGGGCCCTTATTGACTGTGATCCAAGGTTTGTTGAATAAAGCCATGATTGATCATTGATCAGCTGCTACTATGACACCTCTGTTAATTACTACTAATGTTAAATGATTTTGATAGCTGATGTGTTAACAGAATAAAAATGGACAGTTTTGTAGAATGACAAGAGTCCTTGAAGTGATTATTTGTAATTGTAAACAGAAAGGTCATCTAAACAAGTGCTTTTCCCAAAGTGCCATAAAAATGGTGCATGCTGGAGTTACCTTTGAGACATCACCTGGAAATGCATGCATTCAGTTAATATTGCCAAAATGTGATAGGCATCATGAAGAGAACTTCTAACCACCTTAGTTCTAGAAAGGGGCTGTTTGAGGGGCTGTTGTTCCTTGTTGCTTTATAGGGAAGGTGTAACTTGACTTCAAAGCCGTATCCGATCAAATTAAATTCTTGTGTAATGAGTCAGTAGTAGGAAAGCATAGGTTTCTCTTTATGAGAAGTAGTAAGCATAAACTCTGACTTCACTGATAAGGAGACTTATCAAGTTCAGAGTTCATTATCTCATAAAATAAAAATAGTGGTTGAATCTCCTGCAGGTTAAACTTCAGCATCTAAAAATAGCAAAGCAGGATGTTCTAATAGCTTTTCAAAGCACAGACCTTAACTGAGTCCGAGATGTTTTCATTTCTGCTAGCATTTTTAATAGCTTGTGGGTTTTCTGTTCATTTTTGGAGACCTGCTGCTGACCTATTTGAGCTATTAGGTAACTCCAGGTTTAAAAGAGTTGCTTACATGGATCCACTTATTGTATGGTAGAGCCTAATGACACATCACATCTTGGCTTGTGAAGTGTCTCACCTAACTTTGGTTTTTCGGTGGCTGTGAAGAGGTAGCAGCATCACAAAGATAACATACCACAACTGAAACCTCTTGTTGTAATGTGCCCTCAATTGTATGTAAAAGAGTGTCTCTAAAATACACTGGGGTTGGGTTACAGCTGTGCAAATAAAACCTTCTCCCCTGTTTTCATTCTTCTTCTTCCCTTTCCTTAGTCTCATTGATGCCACTCATAAGGATGTGGATGTTCTGCTGCTACTTTCAAATTCTGCATACTATGTGGCCTAGTAAGTTACCAGTTTCTCTTACTTTGTGTAGTTTATTTCTAGTAGCTTTTGTTTTAGATTAGTAGGAAGCATTGAATTCTGATTCTTTTTTTGTAGTTATGATGATGAAATCGACAAGGTGAATCAGTACCAAAGGTTAAGTCTTGAAGCTCTGGAAAAAATAGAAATAGGTAAGAATGCAGTCACTGTATCTTTCTTGAATGCTCTTAAACAGCAGCTTGAGCACTTATCACGGCATCCTACAAATATATTGAAACAACAAGCCTCAACGTATTGCATATATCCTGTGTAGTCCACCATAGCTAGAAATGCGCTTTCTTGCCGGTAACAGATGCCAGAGTTGAGTCTGTGTTCTCCCTGTCCTGTCTTGCTACTGCCTGAAATGGAAACTTTGATCACTGGTAGGGTTCTAAAATTTTTTCCTCTTTCAAACTCTTAAAACATGGATTCATCAAAGCAAATTTCATTATTTATCAGTTGGCAGTAACAATTTGATCCATTTTGATAATGAATTGCAGGTTTGTGTATTCAATGCACTCTTTCTTTCATCCAAATACGGCAGCTGGTTCTGAATTGTAGATTTGTTTCTTAGCTTTTTTTAAAAAACTCTTCTTTCTCATGGTCTGATAAGAAACTTGCTATTATGAAATCACCTTGTTATGTTGATTAACTTACTGAGTAAAGAGTAACATCTGCAGGGTAAATCCAGCATTTTCAGCTGAAAGTATTAAAGATGTGATATCTTTGACTTTACAGGTGAAAAAGGTGTTCCAGTTGGAGAGAAGGGAGGGAAATTTCTGTGGCCCTCTGTGTGTTCCCCCCTGCCCCAGCCCAGTAGAGTTTAATCCTCCATTACACAATGCATAGTGGTTTCATCATCTGCTTACTCTAACTTTCACTATCTACGTGCACTTTCTGGGAGTTCAATGGAAGGGTCTCTCTCACTTCTGTGTTGTAGAGATCCGTAATACATCCTGACATATAGAATATAGTTGAAACATCTAGACCAAATACCTTATTACACAGGGGTTTTTTTGTTTTGTTTTTATGGTATGGATATGATACAGTGCACTGAAGGGTTGAAATACTTGGTCTCAATCTTGAAAATTACATAGCTTCCACTTGGTAAAAATATACTAGCTTTCCCTTTTAATCCTTGCAGAAGCATATCGTAAAACACAGGATGTAATAAGTGTAGATTTTTTTTTCTCCTATTTGAAAGGGTGATCTGTAATAATCAAGCTGGATTATTATAGACATTACACAGTGTCTAATTGCTTTTTGTAAGTAATTGATATTGGGAAAATCTTTCATTTAAAATGTCTTTCCTAGTCTAAAGAAAACATGAAGCTTTTTTATGTGGAAAGACTGTCAACTCTTATATATGTTTAGGTACAGTCTTTGCAGTGTCTCTTTCGGTGTTTGCTTAAAGAAGATTTCTCATCTCCTGGTTTATTTCTCAGGGCCTGAGCCTACTCTCTTTGGCAAACCCAAGTTCTCTTGCATGAGGCTGCATTACAAATACAGAGAAATGAGTGGGTATTTTCACACTCTTAGAGCTGTGGTACGCAACCCAGAAGAAGATGGAAAAGGTTTGTTTCATATGTAAAAGTTTTATACATGAGTGTATTCAGTATACTGGTGTTTCTCGAGGAAACACTTTTTCCATTGCTCTTAGAATAACTTCTGAAGAAGGATAAATTTTAACATAATCTAGTTGGGCAGGAAACCAACAAAACACCCCTGTAATGTGGCTTCCTGTGTGAACACTAGAATGTTACTGTTTTAATACAAAGAAAAATAGTTTTCAGGTGTGGCTTTAAAGCAACGTGTCTCTCTAGAACTGAGACATTTCCATGTCCAGATCTTTACTCATCCAAAAACTGGTTAAACTAATTTAAAATTAGCTCCTAAAGAGCAGAAGAACTTGATTTATTTAGTGAAATCAATGTCTAGAAACGTTCTTGCTTGTTCTTTAACTAAATTAAATGAACACTAATAAGGGAAAAATATCACTTCTTACCTGGAGCACTGAGTTTTGTCAACAAGGATTAGAATAAATATAATTGCTTCTCTGCCTTCCCCAAATGATGAATCACAGCAGTAATTCACTTACACCCAGTATTCAGGGCTTAAGGAGAATCTATTCTTTAAGCTTATTTTGTAAGCTTTATATCAGAATTGCAACTTCTAGGGCGCAAATATTCTGTAGGGTGAAAGAAAAAACAAACCCAACAAAACCAAAGAAACTTAATTACATTACAAGGAAATAAGTCTAATTTTAGATTTTGGAATATGGGATTTTAAGGGTTTTTTTTCAAGGGTCTGACAGGCTAATTGGATTTCAGACACTCTTCAGTGCATTGCAGAAATGCTGAGAATCACAAAGCAAGCAATGGGATTGGATGTGCCCATTATTGAGAAAAAGCTCGAGAGGTGAGTACTTAAATGACGTGAACCTTCTGTGTCCCATTTCTGCTCTCTTCTCAGTGGCTAACAGTACATGGTAACACTCATACGTGATGCCTAAAAGAAACGTCGGTATCTAGCTACTGTACTAGGAGCTAATTTGTCTGTACGCTGTTTCTGATAATAACTGTCTGCAGGCGCTTATCTAAAAGTATAAGCAAGAAGACTGTTTTATACATCCGTGCTTATAGACAATATACACTACCAAATGTAAACAACATACTGAAAAATCAGATGGTCCATGATTAGTTTGTCCAATTTAATGTTTCCTATCTGAACTTAATGTCTGCTTCTGTAGTAAGAAGACAACCTGTGAAGTGTAAATCTGGTTTAGTTTCTACTGCAGCTGAGTGTTTAACAAATCCAGATAACGTTGCAGGTCTTGTGTGAAGAAATGTCTGAAGTTAAACTTCTGAACTTCTAAGCGTTGGTCAGAATGGCACAGAAGTTCTTCCTTTTGCAAGCCCACTGAGAGAAGAGCGCACATGAAAGCATAGGAGATAATTAAAAGTACTTACTAGAATTTTTTAGGTAGTTTTCTCTAGGAAGTCAATTGTCTATAATTAAACAGAAGTAACCTTTATCTACAAATATTGGTGAAGTGTTAACAGAGGGGAAATCACTTATAAAGGAGGATGGAGTAGAAATAAGAAGATGGCTAGCTGAAGTTCGGCATGTTTCACCAGTTCAAGTGCGATCTGTTGCTTTATTTTTAGACCCTTCTATTATTATTATTATTTCAGCCCTTCCCAGCTGACTAGAAAGTGTAGCAAGAAAGTCTTGTTCTTTTTCACAGGTATTGAAGACTGAATATTTGCTAACTCTGGCTACTGAGTACAGCATAGGCAAAGTCAGGGTTACAAATACAGAGCACTTACATCCAGTTTCACCTGAAACTGAAAATGCCTGCCAAACCTTGCTTTTTCCCCTTGTTTGGCTACCATTCAGTTTCAACCCTCCTTTGGTTTTGTTGTTTGGAATTTGGTAAGCTTATAGGGGTACAATTAGGTAAGAAAAGAATAACTTAGTAACTAAAATGTCCACCTCTGTTATGGAAATAGACTGGAAGATGGTAAATACTTGGTGTTTATAAATGAGACTGCCTTGACTGTACATTAGAGACTTTTTCTTTTCCTTCCAGGAAGAGCAGTAAACCTCATGAAGACATCATTGGCATTCGGTCTCAGAACAGAGGGTCCCTGGCCCAAGGCAAGAATTATTTACTGAGCAAGTTCTCATCTCTCAATCAAAAAGTGAAACAAACCAAATCCAATGTAAACATTAGCAATCTTCGGAAGTTAGGCAGCTTTACCAAGCCTGAAGTGAAAGTCAATTTTCTAAAACCAAATTTGAAAGTGAATCTTTGGAAATCAGATAGTAGCCTTGAAACTTTAGAGAATCCAGTGGTAGATACTAAAGTCCATACTGAATCTGATACAGAAGTATCAGATAATGATTCATTCCACTCTGATGACTTCCTGACTAATTCTAAATCTGATGAGGACAACCAGCTAACTGACTCTCTAGAGAACATAGGGCAGACAGACTATGTGCTGCCTAGCTGTGGTATCATTGCCTCAGCTCCACGGTTGGGCAGTCGGTCCCAGTCTATAACCAGCACTGACATGAACATCAGCATTCATGTTCCATCTGAGATCCACGTCTCTCAGTCTAGCCGGTCTGACTGTGAAGACATACCCTTGCCTTCTGCTGACAACGTGGAGATGGAATTTGCTAAACCTATTGATGTGTACTGCCAGAGGTTTGTGCATGATGCTCAGAATACCATGTCAGATGTTTTGGAGGCTGAGGCTGGCTCTCAAGAGCCCCATCACATAATAAATCAAACCAGCAATAATACACCTAAGGCGGCAGAAACCAAGGCTGAAGCCACCGGAGATGTTCTTTCCAGGCCATCTAAGTTGGATGTACAGTCTTCTGAGCCAAATCCTCAGCTCTTAGCTGCTGGTGGGACTGACTTCACTAAATCTCATAAAAGCCCAGGATCTGTATCTGGTAACCTTGAGACAGGACTGCACATGACTCCTTCTCCAGCTGACGGTAGCAGCAGCAGAGCCGTATCTCCTTTTGCTAAAATTCGCAGTTCCATGGTCCAGGTTGCTAACATCACACAAGCCGGGTTGACTCAAGGGATTAATTTTGCGGTGGCAAAGGTCCAGAAGAGCCCTGCAGAACCAGAAGCTATAAATGAAATCAAACAAAAAGAACTGAAAGAAATGTTTACGCAATGCCAGACACGAATAATTCAAATCTAGTTGCTACTTTAGGAAGTGTTCTTCTAGTTATGGCTTTTAATACAATACTAAAAAAACTGTATCAGGACTCATTGTGGCATGAACTGCTACTGAATACTGGGATCAATAATATAGAGAACTTGTTTACAGGAAGTGAGAGATGCAAATGAATTTGGTTCTGACCAAGCTTCAGAATTCCCTCAGGCAGCTGAGACAAAAGAACGGTAAACCATATTTAAACAGGTAGCTTAGACACTGGGATTTAGTAAGCATGCTGTCTGTCTTAAATGTGTTGCACAGTTATTTTTGGAGACTAATTTTGTAGCTCTTCTGACTTATGTAGAAAGTATTTATACTAAAAAGGTGATACTACACTTCTATGACCTTACTTACCTTGCACTGCACCAGCAACATAACTTACCGTTAAACTACATTTTATTTATTTTTGAACTAGTATTTTTACTTGTTTCCATTGAAGTTTTAGATACAGCTTTCTACTATGAATTGTGCCTCTACAATGGGAATTGATGCGTTTTGGTTGAATTCAATTATGTTAACCAGAAATTAAGATTTCTTTTTGCTGTCCTTTTCTTTCCACACATCTTGGGACACTTTCAGTGGAGTATATAGATCCAATATGAAATACCCACGATCCTGCAGTGCAAATTCAGTTTGGAAACTTTTTTTTTCTCACTTGTTTTGAGGTGAGGGGAAAAGGAGCAAAGTTCCTCTAATAGTCTTGCCCACGTAAAGCTATTCCTATTTCCTTTTTTCCAAATCCCAAACACTGGCAACTTGCTCTGATTGTTTTGTCTCTGTGTAAAGCAAGACAAGCCAATAAATGACCTTCAGGCATTGTGTTCCTCTGTGCTATGATTTTTTTTTTTTGAAACTATATTCTAAACTGTCCAGATGCAAAAGTCCAACTAACCTCTGAAACAGAAGGCAAGTGTACTGTTTCAGAAAATCAGTGTTGCATTAGAGCATAGCTGTCGGTATCTAATCAAAACCAAATTCATTACCAACTCAAGCTTTGCGTACTTGCAGGATAAGGCTAAGCATCCAGTCATGCTGGGAATTGGATAACCCCCCCCCCCCCCTTATCTATGTGTGTCAAAAGATTAAATCTATCTCAATTACTCTTTCCCAGAAATGCCTTGCCATGCCATTCCAGTATAGGACATTATCCAAAAGCTACTGTAAAGCAGGATCTTACTATGCTGTGGTTTGTACCTATAACCACCATTCTAGACCCAGTGCCTCTGTGTTCTAGTCCGTGTACTGTAGATAGGCTGCATGTGGTGTTCCAAGAAAATAGTGTCACGTGGGTAGGGTAGTACAGTGTCTTAGGACTTCTAGTGTGTCTGAAATGATTATCATCTAACCCCGATGGTCTGAAACTTTGATAAACAAATCTGATTTATTTATTTGTTTTATTAAAGTGATGTGGGTTTGGGTTTTTTGAGTGTCTATACTTGTGGCTATATTTAAAATTAAACTACTGCTGTATTTTAATGTGAGCAATATACATGAGATATTTTAATAAAAAAAAGTGGAACCAAAAGATGTGTTTTGGCATGTGATGTTAAGGGATATGGTGCTCGAGGGCTGTGGGGTTTTATGTTTCAGAGATGGGTGGGTTGTCTTGACTTTCTCTGGCTTAAGAGTCACAGAATCACAGAGTGGGTGAAGTTGGAAGGGACTGCTGGAGGACATCTAGTCCAACTCCCCTGCTCAGGCAGGGCCAGCTGGAGCTGGTTGCCCAGGACCATGTCCAGACAGCTTTTGAATGTCTCCAAGGATGGAAACTCCACCACCCCTCTGGGCAACCTCTTCCAGTGCTCAGTCACCATCACAGTGAAAAAGCATTTCCTGATGTTCAGAGGGAACCTCCCCTGTTCCAGCTTGTGCCCATGGTCTCTTGGCCCATCACTGGGCACCACTGGAACAAGCCTGGCTCTGTCCCGTTTGCAGCCTTCCCTTCAGGCAGTTACAGATGTTAATAGCATCCCCTGTCAGGGGGACTTAAGTCCTTTAGCCTTTTCTTCTGGCATTGCACTGCTACAACCCTGGCCTCGGGAGGTGGGGGGAAGTCATAGGCATGTTTATGAGGACAATCCATAAAAACTGCCTAAACCTTGGTACTTGTAAAGGTTCTGGAGGAGGGAGAAGAAATTCCAAATTACTTTGCCATTATTTTGGTAGGAGAAAGAGAAACTGATCTGTACAAATACTTACACAGTGACTTCTACAGTCTAAAAGAGTCCCGTAAGGCAAGGGTACTAATAGCTATAAAGTCACTCCTATATTAAAAAAAAAAATATGGCTTAGTCAACAGTCTGGGCAATATTTTCCTGGAAACTAATTCCTGATCTGCAGTATTGGTTTATTACAGCTTTCTGCTTAGTGATCCACATGCATCATGTCCTTCCAGCTTATAAATTGTCCAATACTTATGAAATATTAGAGATAGAGGCTCAAGTAATCCATGGCAATATGGATAAAACCAGCCTCTAAGGAACTACGCTTTCCAGCCAGGCTGCCTTTTGAAGGGAGACTTAAATTTTCTTCCTATATTTGTTCAGTTGCTTGACTTCATATTAACATAGCACAAATCAGATGAGACCATGAATATTCACTTCAGCGTACAAAAAAAAGAAATAAGCTTGTAAGTGATTTGAAAGGGCATCAAACTGGGCTCAAGTTTAAGATACACAAAAATCATTTATCATAATAAATACTCAAATTATTATTAGTGTGCAGAGACAAAAAAGACAGTTTCAGATTGGCTGTGCAGCAAAAAAACAATGTCATGTTTAGAACAGGAAAAATGCAGTTAAAAAAAAAGGGTCCCTGCTTACACAATGTCCATCATGAGAAAGCACTAAGTAAAGGTGATGTCGGCTTAACGTAAACTTGGCAGGAGCCCTTTTTTCTTGGTCAGAAAAGCATTAATTGAAGCAAAATCGAGAACTGGCTCCATCGCTGGCTCCACAAGGACAGCCCTATGCTACTATATAGTCTCTGCATTACTCTTACTCCATGTTTAATGTTTCACTACTTAAACCACCCTTGTTAAACTAGTTCTGCAAGTCACATTAGGGGAAGTATGTCCTCTGAAAACCAGCTCAAACTGTACAGCATGAATAAGATATGTAGAGACCATTCTTAATGCTTAATTGATATTATTCAAACAACGTAAACACACTGCGTTACTGGTAATGTAGAAAGTAAGGTATGTTTTGCATGAGTACATGAGTATCAGGGATTCTCCAGTCAATGCTTTCTTTAAAAAAAAAGTTGTGCCAGAATAAAGCTCATTAGTCATGGCCTTCTGTAAGTACAATAAAGATGTATTTCATCCTGGAACCTTGTCACAGATAAGACCAAATCATTTCTTTATACCACAATGTAATCGCTATTACGCTGCTGCTACGAGCGCAACATGCCTCAGCTCATAGAACAACGCTACACAGTTCCAGCTACTACAGTCAATGTTTCTCTCAGCTGCAGCTGCTGGCTAGCTGAAACCTCTGATCCTCAAAATTCAGCCCTTCCAGAATTGTATCACAAATTTATTCCCAAATAGAGCCTACCATTGCCGTGTACGAAGGACTCTGGGTTGAATTTGCTTATTATTAAAGGAAATAAGTTTACAAAACTTCAGTATTAAAGTTTAATATCAAACAATTTGCTCATTGTTACCAATTTTCAATTACAAAACAGGCTCCAAAAAAATTTCATAAAATATGTTTAACTGGCTGAACAGAGTTAAGCGTGTTCAGGCTGCAAGGGTAAATATCCTTAACTTTTTGGTATAAATTATCTACAAAAACCGGTATAAACAACATTCCAATCTTAGTATGGGTTCCATCTAGGATTAGACAAATTTTTATAGCGACATCCACAAAGTATTAAAGTTCATTCCCATTAACACATTTTTGCTGCTGAAGTCTGGCTTTACGTAATGCCTCCAGTTGTTTTGCTCTCAGCCACCTCTCTCTTGACAGCGTTGTCTGCCCGGCGCTGAGAGACAGGAACCTGGATGAGCAGAAACAGCAATTAAGTAAGAGCTTGTTCATGTGTCAGGTTTGATAAGCTAACTCAGTACAAACCCAGTTTTCTTCCAGTATCCCGTGAACTAGAAAGCACGGGAAGAAAGAGGGGAGGAAATACTTCACCCAACCAAGAATCTGTGACCGGAGGAACAAAGGGAGAGGCGATGCCACCTCTCGATTGCTAGCCAGCCTCATGCAGCTGCAATCAAAGTGCAGACGATGAGCACTGCCTTCACGCGTTACCAGCTTGCTAGAAAGTCTCCCGTTATGACAAACAGCGCCACCCACCTCGCTACAAGCAGAGTTCTGTGCAGATCATCAGCTGTTATGCTCTCGGGGTCATTCTTGCGCATTTCTACAAAGTCTTCTTCTACTGCCTATAAACAATACAGCATGTAATTAAGGGGCATAAAAGAATCTTCACTAAGAGATAAGCTTTTAAGGAGCTAAACACCATAACGACCCTGAAATTACAGGAGAAACGTTGCAACTCATTATCGTTGGGAAGTGAGCCTGAGTAAAAATAGGCCAGTTCTCATCTTTGAAAAGAACCAGTTTTCAAAATGAGTTTTAGAAAGCAGGGTACATGTAAAGTATATACTGAAATACTCAAGAGTAAAAATCCTTGAAGGCACATTCAGGACAAGAAAATGCTTCTTTTTGGTTTTCAGAAAACTTCCAAGGAGAATCACTGACAGGGAGAGCAATGGGAAAGTACAATAACTTTCTGTTAAGGTGGTTTCTATCTGAATATACAGTTGAAAACACATCAGTGAAGTCTTCCATACCTTGGTCACTTCATCAGATATACTGTAGTCCAGTAGCCTCAACAAACTTAGATAAATTCGAAATTTGTTCAACACAGAAGGGAGCACTGCTGTTAGGAGGCTGTTCATGTACTCTTCCATGTTTGGTGGAATTATCTGTGGTTGTAAGTGGACTTGGCAATCTGACTGAAAAATAAAGTTACATATCATCTCTTTCTACATCCTATTTTTGTCTATTCCAAGACTAATTTAATCTCTAAAGCAAAAGAAGTCACTATTTCCCAGAATTAAGGTATGACAAAATTCATTCTTTAGATATTTAGCAGTTCCCTTTTTGAAAACCAGCATGAAATCCTTATTCAAGCAGCAGCCAGTGTCACTTAAGAGGCGAGAGAGCAAACGCTGAGTTCATAAAGCTGGAATGCAAGAGATCAGATGTTTCTAAGCTTCAGCTACTCCATTTTTCTAGGGTCAATGCCGGACCTGTTGCCTTTTATTCATGTGCCCATCACCTCAGAGACTACTGTCCCAGAAGAAGGGTTTGAGAGTAGCGGTGTAGCTACAGGCTTTACCCATTGCTGGGATCTCCGTTAGTAACTCCAGTCACTGCCTTGCCATCACTATACCGTTCAGCCCAGGAGGAGGGAAGGTCCATCTCTTGGTCCTCCTTTGAACAGGTTCTTGGCCTGGCTGCAGCCACAGGTGAGAACTAGTGCTAGTATCATACCCACGCCTGGCCTCAAGACCCACTCCTGTCTTCACTTGTCCCTGGAATGGCATGCTCTAACTAAGTAGCTACCAACTGCAATTATTCCCCAAATTCAGGAAGACCTTGCCATACCGGTAGGAGCGATCGGCCCTCTGAAGTGATAAGAACATTAATATTGCATGGGAATTCCATCTGGTGGTAATTGAAGTCATAATCCACCTTCTGCCAAGTTATCAGATTACCCAGTGCTGTCACATTATGTACACCTAGAAAAGCAAGAACAAATTCTCTGACAACTGGACCTAAACAAATGTCAGACCTGATTTTTTTTTTTCCCCCAATCTGTTTCTAATGAGCAGTTGGTAGAAAAATTCTTGCAAGCATCCTGTTTCTTCTTGTTCTGTGGTGTCCTCCAGATAGAGACAACTATTTCTTAAGACCAAAATTAAGAATTCTTGAAGGATTTCAAGGCTAAATTTTATCTGGCTTAGTATATGTGTTAATAGCTAATGTTTTTATTGGTCCTATAAAACCAGATAACAATTTACAGAGGAAAAAAAAAATCTCTCCTCAAGAGGACAAAATTATTTGACAGAAAGTGTAATTTAACAGTTTAAGGGAGAAAAAAAAAAGGTCTTGCTGGATAAAGAACCCATTAGATAGGCTAGCAGGACTAGAACAGCTGAAAAACATACTCATTATCATTTTGCCATATTTTTATAGAAGTCACTTGCCTTACTTGAAGCTAAATTACTCAAAATCTAGAAAGTTAAGATTGACGAATTAACTGGTTAACTCTTGGAATTCTCCCTTTGAAATACCAACATGTATCCAACAATTCAAATTTCTCTTCAGCAGTGTTACTTCATCAAATGACACATCTGTTATGTCTTTGCCTTTAATGAATTACTATTCATTTACTACACTGCAAATAAAGGCAATGTTAGTAAATAAAGGCAAATTTAATATTATGGTTTACTTCTGAGACATTTTCCCATTTGAAATCTCTAAGCTGTAACTTCCAAGAGTTCCAAACCAACTACTAGATCTGAAGATACTTATTCCTCTCTAGGATTAAATTTTGTTCTCAACACTATTACAAGGAATTAAAAAATTCTTACTTTTTAATTCTAAATTCAGTAGAGTCCAACATCACATCAACAGAAATGTAGTAAAATGATCAAGCCTTTTTTTATCTGCAACTTTTAATACTTAAAATGAAAATTTCATTAAACGTTGAGGTTTTTTAGACATTAAGGACAAACATTTTAGAAAACCTATAAACCAGCACAGCAAGATTTTTCTGTAAATGGGCGTTTTTCATGTTTTGACTTCTTTTTTTGAAACAGACAATGCAAAGTTTTCTACTAGTTTTACTATTTTCTTTAGTGAAATTTTGTAACTTTACTAAAGCAGAGTAACAAAAAAAAAATACCAAGGACTCAAAAACAGATGAATAACTTCAATGAACAACTTTTAATAGAAGTAATTAAAACAAACAAACAAACCATTATTTTCTAAATAGAATCAACCTGAAATCTGAACCTCACTAGTTCTGCCAGACTAAGTGCGTGAATGGGACAGAGCACTGATACTGACTAGGGAGACCCAACAGGCTTATAGCGTCACACAGTCTAGTAGGTTTCTCAAGATAGCATCTTTATTTTAAAATAAAGTCACTTCCAAGTGATTTCCTATTCCTCTTGCCTTGAAATCACCACAGATATCTGTACTATGCATTCTCTCCAGTTACCGAACTTCTAAAAGGTACCACAACTCACCTTTTATGTAGGTTATGATTAAATTAATTGTCTAAAGCTCTGTAGAAAGCATACTACACAGCCCTACGTCAGCTTACAAGATAGACTCATTGTTCTGTTCCACACTGATAGCTATTTTTATCTCCAGTTTTTAGTTGGGTTTTCAGGTCTGGTTTCCATACATACAGTAAAATTATAAAGCATAAGGCAGCAGCATATGCTTTCCCCACTTCTTCATTCATTATCACAGGAAACTGAAAGGCCATTCTAATGAATCAGGTATTCTGGTGTAAAGACTTACTCAAATCAGTGGCCTTTTCCACCAAGTGTCAAAGACACTGTCCAGAGTTGTCTGCAATGCAAAGCTATACTAAACAAGGAACCGCCTTGTTTCATTATTAGTCATTTTTGGTCTGGATAGAGATTTTGACTCAATACAAGTATTTCTGAGCAAAATACCAGAAAATTCCAGAAAGTAAAATAGGGGAAAAAAAGCCAAGATCAAGCCTGAAGTTGTCTGAGAAGGCTGCAGACTAGCAGGAAGCTAGCTCACACAATAAAATAGGATATAGAAACCACAAAGAGTTTTGTAATAAAAAGTTATCACTGGGACATAATTAGCATCTCTGTCTTAAAATATATCAACTTTTAACCTTCCAGATGAGATTTTCTTTCTTTTTTTTAAAAAAAAAAAACAAAAAAACCCCCAAAACAAACCAACAAAAAAACCAAAAAAAACCCCAAACCCCAAAAATATCTACCTGTTGTGTCAAGCTGTCCTTGCTCAAGCTGAGTCTCATCTACTACAAGGGAAGTGTTGCTGGCAAGCTGCAATACTCCACTGACTAAACGATTAGCTGTGTAGTCTTTGTGTGGAATAAATCGTGAATGGTTCATGTTTTCAATGGTCATTTGTAGGCGATAGGACTGCAACGAGAAAAGAAACTAATCAGCACATTCCCTCTCCTCCAGGTTCCCTAGTAAATACTGCTTCCTTTAGCAAGAGCTATAACTGTGAACCTCCATAGTAAGTAAAACAAAACTTGTGTCCAAATGCTAAATACTTTAAAAAAAATTCCCAAAGGAAAATAATGCTGTTAAGAACTCGGATCACCTGTACTGCACATCTAGGATTAGCAAAACAACAAATGATTTATTGCAGCAATACAATTACTATGACCCCAAACTGAATTACTATGAATTTTCTGCAGAACAGTATCCACAAACTTGGGGATAAAAAGTAACGACATGATAATTAAATGACCGAAATGTCTAAACATCTCAATCCAGAAAGACAAAATAAAGTATACAGCACCTGTCTGTCAGTTTAATACCTATGGGGATATGATTTTATTCCATATTCATCCTAAATGACTAGGTAAATAGAGACTTCAACTGACAGGAAAGCCATATCTCCATTTTTATCTGCTCTTTACAGGGATAGCAGGAGCCTTTGTTTAAGAAGCCTGCCTTTTAACTGAAGTGTTGGTTTTTTTGGTTGGAACAATTAGCCCAACATTTACCATCAGAAATATTAAAACACTATAACGTCATTATTCTTACTGCTGGAACAAGTTGCTGGATAATGCGGTATATGTGCTCTGTGAAGATGCTATTTCTTGGACATCCGCTCAAGTTGACTGTGAATTTTCCCAGAGGAAGCACATCTCGTCTTGCATAACTAAACCAAAGATAATACAGGTTAGGTAAGCATCTGATTAACATGGTGAATACAGGTATCAAACAGTTTGAGTGTTGTGCAGTATCTCTGACAGCTAGCAAGATTTCAATACTAATACATACATAAATAGCAGCCACATTTTCTTCCTCCTCCAGTGTCCAAGGAGCTAAGTTAGGCTGAAGGCTGCTGTGGAAGGCTTTGCAGTGTTGCACAAAAGCAGCACATTTATAGTGCTTGAGATCCTGCATTGTGCTTTCTAGATGTTCTGTTCTCCTTGTGCTCTATTGTTACTCAGTCAACACACTCCTCCATCCTTTTCCTTTCTCATTGCCCAATCTCAATTTCCTTGCTTATTATGCTCGTTCATTTCCTTTACTTGCCCTCAGCTTTCCTCTCCCTCTTCTTACTGTGCATCTTCTCCCCATTCTTGACAAATTTCAACTTTTTTGTGGTATCAGCTAAGAGAGAAAACACATTCTAGTCTAAGTGTTAGAGCATTCAGTGCCCACTAGAAAGAACAAAGTGTGTGCAGAATAAAAAAAAAACCAACCCACGTACTGCTACTGAAGTACTTGTATTTACATGGGGACAAGGGTTCAGGGCAAACTGTAAACACAAACCTACCATAAATCTTGTTGGCTGGTAATTATGCAGCCCTGGCATTATGGCTGGATCTACCTTGATACCACCTCTCTCACCGAGGCTGAGAAATATCTTATGGCTTTTTACATATCAGTTGCAGGTATGAGGAAGGTTAAAATGCTGAGTCCAGTTACAGCTCTGTAAACACTTCTGTTAAACAAATACGTGCTGTCCTATTCACTTCGTAGCAGAACGGAAATTTTGAAAACCATAAAACAAGTCGTTTATTTACTAAGAAATTACTTTTATTTACTTTTTTTTTTTTTTAAAGAAAACGGAATCCATTTTCATTTTGAAAAGACTAAAATTGAATTTAAACCTGACAACTATACTTAATCCAATCAAAACATACTGTCTGAAGTCTCGCACCTGAAATCCTAATCAGTCAAAGAATGCTGCTGTTTCCTCCAATGACAGTTTAAACTAAGAGAACGTTACACAAATCCACTTTAATTAGCCATGAAGATAGATCACAATGCACGTACATTCAGCTACAGCATCAGCTCAGGGGGTAAATTTCTATCACATGCTAAATGGGGGTCACTTGAACTTACCATTAAACATATGTCTACATTTAATTAAGCAAATTCCCAGAACGTACTTTTCAGTATCTTTTAATACCTAAACAATAATTATTGCAGTTAGTAAATGCCATCTTTAAGAAGTCAGATCCATGGCCTATTCAATAAAAAAAGCTAGAGGTAAAAAGATATTTTCATATCTCTGTTTAAAAGTGTATCTTGGAAATTTTGTCCAACTCGCAAAGGAACACCACAAAACTGGCCTTTTAACAAAACTTACTGTTATTTCAGACAATTAAATCTGTTTACTGTGTGTATTATGACAGGACAACTCTAGCCGGGCAAAGTACTACTGGAAAAGTACTGTTTAAGCTATTTCTGCCATTTATTTGCAGAGTGGTGAAGAACGCCATAAAAGGAGATTTCTTTTAATAGATGAATACGTAAGTTCTCAGCAAACATCTAAATACTTACACTGTAGAGATGAGATGCAATATAAGGTATTCAGCAGCCAAACTGTCTCCCAAGAGGGCATGGGTGAGGAACCCAAGCAACTCTGCTCTCACTGGTGACAGCTCAGACATGAAATTAGAAACAACTGATAAAAGAGCAGAAGACAACAACAAATGTCAGAAAACGTGCTGTTCCTCACCCTCTTCCCTCTGTATAAACCTTACTTTCCACTACAGTTTGATGAAGAAAATTGGTTACTCCAAAGCAGTCTAGGAAAAAATAAACATTCATTGGTTTCCCATGTGAGTAATTACTGGCTTCGGACAACCTGAGTCACTCAACATTTCCTTGGAAAGGCTTTCCTTTTTTTAATTAGATATTGTGTAATGCATTTGCAGAAGGCTGTAAAGTTTGGAGTCAGATTTCTAAAATTGATGGCCTATCCATACTAATATTAAAGGCAGAAGAAAACCCCCCTTACACGTAGCACAGCTCAGGATGACCAATACAAGGCATACAAGGAAGAACATTATAAATATGAATTAGAGGTTTGCATGCAATAATTCAATGACCAAAAAACAACAGTCAAATCGGCCACAAGGAATAGAATAGTTGCTTAAAAACAGAATTGCCTTATTGTCTTCACAGTATTATGATTCTTTCTGTTGTTGGTATGTTACTTATTGTCACTGTTATACAAAATTGGAAATCTAGTTTTCCAGCAATTCACTACTCCATTTGAAAACAAATGAAATCTTATGGCTGAACAACTTGGTAAAATCCTTGGGCATGTAGAATGCAAAACCAAGTTTCATATAAACGACATTTATTTCAGAAAAATAAACACATCAGCATCACATAAACACAAACACTTGCACCTTGTCCAGTTGTGTCATGTTGAACGATTCCTCCATTTAACAAGATTTAAATTCAAACCCTGCCATTCATGCATTTGTCTCTGAGCACAGAAGTATTTGTTCACATATACTAGGGAACTGCGGATTTACACGTACACAGAGGTCAAGTTCAGATACTCACAGGTTTTACTCTCCTCTTCATTAAGGCAGGCAGGCAGTAATGGGTTAATGTGTTGTAATTTCTGTGCCAAAATCACATGGATTCTGGGGACTAATGAGGCTGGAGGACTGTGTACTCTCTGTTCTTCTGCCGTGTCCATACACTCCATAGGATCGAGGGCTGAGCTGTCCGTAGGAAAGGGCACAGCACAACTGGACTTAGAAGCATTCCACACAGATTTCTCTCCATCTAACTAAGCGTAGTTGGAACCAGGCCAAGAACAAAGCACATCGGAACAAACAACATCCACTCCCAGCTCCTGGTAACTCCTCCCATATTCAAACTACCTTCTTTGCGATTTTTATAAACACCATAAATATCAAATCACAATTATATAATGATATAGAAATGCCAAAGCATGCTTGACCAAAAAAATTTGGATTCTGTTATTTTCAGAAAATAACTAAATCTTACCTTTCTGAAAAAAAACCTCCAACACCAAAAAAACAAGACCCAAAATCAAACACCCCAAACAAACCCACATTTATTATTTGCTGCACCATTTAATAAGATGTAGCTTCAAATAGTGTTACACTGTTCTGTCCAGCATGTACTGAATGAAGTCTAAATAGTAACTTTTGAGAAAATAAGGTAATGATTCATTACATTTTTCTTTGTATACACATGTGGGATTTTCATATTCCACCAGGTTCCAGAGCCTGACAGCAAGATCTTCTAGACGGTCACATAACAGCTATATCACTTGCTGAGTAAAAAAAAGTGAGTAAATAAATCTTAATGTACCTCAGCTCAAACTCGAAGGTATTACCTCTTAATTTAAGAGTTCAGATACACAAACTTTGCTCTCCCTGATGATGCCTTACAAAACTCCTTCCAGGTGGTTTTCATTTTTTATGTAGAAAGTAAAAATCCCTAAACTGACTATATCAGATGATAGTAAAGTTTAGTACAAATTTAATCAACTTGTACTGGTTTTAAAAGCTGAAAGGCTTTATAACTTCAAAGCCTCTTCAGCAGTCCACTAACAGACCATCCACTCTTTCCATTAGAAGAAACTTCTTTTGTTTGCATTCAAAATATTGCTAAATGCTATCATTTTGTCTATTTGTGACAGAATGACATGCAGGAAAAAAGCCCCAACCTATGACAGACCAACTGAGCTGTCAGTCTGGGATTAGCTGTCAGACAGTTGATAACCAAAAGCAGCTGACCAGGCTTAGTTAACTTTTAAGAAGTTGGCACTATAAAGGATTCACACTGCACTCCCATATTGTACTTATCAGAAAGATAAACAAAATCACCAACACAAATACTTTAAAGCACAATGGTTCAAGACATCACTAGTATGTATGTTAGATCGGTCAACAGTTTTATTTTAAAAATTGACTTCTTGCATTCTTCTTGATTAGTTTGTATTTTGTCAAGCAAGTAATTGCAGAACAGCAGGTGAAATAAGAAGTTTCTATCAGCAGTATAATGAGATACCTTAATTAATGAAAAAATAATCCATTTTTTACTCATTTCAGTCACTTTCACTCTCCATGAAGACATGCATTTTTTTATAATACTCTTCAGAACTGTTTATTGTAACAGCTTTCATGGACTTAGAAATTATTTCAAAAGGGCATTTTATAATTTTAAAGCTTATTTGAAAGCTTTGTTCACTATTAGCTCATTTATTGAAAGTTTAATAGTCATGAAAGAGTACAAAACATTTAACTATAGAAGCACATTCTGCTTTATAGACTATACAACAACCTAAAAAAAAGATTCATTGTGTATCCAAGGGTATGGACGTACCAGAGTACAACGGACTTCAGTTTACAGGATGGTGGATCTAACACTTCCCACATCGAGCTTTTTTTAAGCAACAAAATTCACCTCTTAAGCATAAATGTTAGGTATTTACACATTTCTCTGTTCAGGACAGTCAAAATGTTTTGCTTATTGAAATAAAAATTTCCTTCATTTCAGGATCATGCACCAGGGGAACCTTACCTCTCTTCATTGTTTACTATGCTCAGCACCGGATCCACAGACAATATACCGTACACCTCCAGAACATCATTCACTTTGAAGCTATCCCAGCTCTCATAGATCTGCCACAAAGAGAAAATAATAAAATACAGAGGGAGATGGGCCAGATGCAGGACTGAACACAAACACAGACAAAAGAAAAAATCTCAGGAGACTCAACTGCAGACTGAGAACAGTCTGTGTGAAGAGGTCTCTCCTAGTCCTCAGTGTCAGTAAGCTTACATTGGAAAAATGAGTTTCTATGATTGCGTGCTTTTTCTTATTGGCATTATTTTGCTACACAAATGTAAAAAATTGTATTCTAATCTTATTTATCAAGATTTGCTGAATAAGAGAGCATTCAACACAGTAACAGCATAGAAATTTTGTGTTGGAAGTTTCATAGTCAACATAGCATACTAGTGAATCAAAGACTATTTCTAATACAACACAAAAATGTGTAGGGTAGTGTTTTGCTTTCTCCATCACAACTTTTTTTCCTTAAGAGGACAAATCCTAAAAGCGAAATATCAGGAGTCAGTATCAGCTACACACTTCAGCATCTAGTAAAGTATTTTTTCATTTTGCTAAGCGTAGTGAGAATGCACAAGCTCTAATAAAGGCCGTGGAAGGAGTTCAGCAATTCACCTACAGGGGTAGTGAAGAGAAACAATGTAATTATCTGTAGAAACAAAATCCTGGACTTGAAAGACAATTTCTGTGCCCATAAACTAATGCAAGACTTCCTACTCAACACTCTAACTTCAGATTCTGTCTGCCTCACTAAGGCCACAGCCATGCGCATCATCTCTCCACTTTTGTTACCTTGACAAGACATGCTGGTCCCTTCTCTCCCGGCAATGGAAAATTTAAGTCAAGTGGAGGGGAGCAGTTGGGAGAAATAAGATGATGACCGGCAGAAGCCTCCGTTTCTAATCTCTTTGGCTCCACAGATCCATGGATATCACCTCCACTACCTGAAAAATAAAGGATTCATAGGCTCTTTAAACAGAAATGCAAAAGTGAACAACTTTCTTCAGTGAGCAACACAGAATTAAACTAATTTAACAAGACATTTGAGACAAAAATATTTAATAAAGCAATATATTTGACAGAAGACACTCTTTCTCAGAATAGAAAAGTCTCACAAATGCGTATTTTGTATCATCAAGATAAGCGTGAGTACTGGTAGAGATCTATGTGTCTTAGAAACCTAAACACTGTCAACAATGTGATTTTCAAAAGTAAGGCTTAAACTTTGTGAATGATTTTTTTCTAAATTCGGTAGGACTGCAAAGGTAATATTTTTCTGCACCTCATAGTCAAAAAACTACATAGCTCTTAAAGGTAAGAGTACGCATCAACATAACAGTTTACATTTAAAAATCTCTTTAGATTTTAAGCAATAATAAAGCTAAAAAAAAAATCTATTCTACAATTGATCGGTCTGAGTATAAAGACAAAACAGTATAAGCTACCTAATAAAATATTTGCAAAGTGGTAAGAATACAAAAAGAAAAACCTGAATTCAGCTAATGAACCCGATATATGTATAACACCAAGTGAAAGAAAGCAATAGCTTCTACACTTTTTTCCAACAAGACTGACAATTTTAAACTAAACACTTTCTCTCGTTCAAAAGAAAACATGCCAAAAATCTCAACCTCCTCCCATGCCAGTCTAAGTGCCGTCTCTGCAGAAGAGCATCAAGACAAATAGTTCACAAACTGATTACAACATAAGTAAGAATTGCACACTCTCTGAACACTGCTACTGTTTGAAATACCATCCTCTTAAAAGCATTAATAGCTTTCTTCAGCATGCTTTAAGTGTATGGTATTAATCTGGTTCCTTTATGAAGTTGGATTAGTAAGTCTCATGTTAGAAAAAAAGGTAAGACTGGAAGATATTTTTTAGATATACACCACTGTTCATAGCAAAGCAGCACCTAACTAAGCTGTAGTTTGGTTTCAATTTACACAATAACATCCACACAGAGAGTGTGAGAGAGACATGATTTTCCCCAGATTACCATGACATCTGCAATAGAGCGGGAAATTAAACAAGAACTCCTAAATTTCAGCCTGCTGCTATAAATTGTGTGTGCGCTGTTACATACAAGCGGCAAGACACAAGTGTTGCTGTACAAAATATTAATTTTAGGAATTAACTCTAGAAAGTAGTACCAACAAGTCGTACAAAATACATACAACAATGCAACACTGATGACTTCAACAAAGCCACCAAATTAGTTATGAAGGCTTCATTAACACTACTGAGTCAAACAATTGCAAATATTTCAATTTTTCAGAATGAAATTTCTGCAAATTCTGGGAAGATATCACAATAACTATTCACCAATAATGACTATTACCCATATGTTGCTCTTTCTGTTTACATGGATGTAGATCCATATCCTCGTCCTCCTCATAGCTCCTCTTGTGGCGACTTGGTGTGTACGATGTTGAAGGACTAACTCGAGCTTGGCTCGCACTAATATATGCGTAAAATTGCAGATTAAGGACAATCACAGACTCAGTTGAGAAAATTCAAGGAAAGGGTTGTTTTTTTTTTTTTTTAAAAAAAACCAAAATGCTATTGTCCTATTTTGAGTAAGACATTAAAAGAATTATTAAATTGCTATCTAGAAGTCATCTCTTCAGACATATAAATAATCAGTTTAAGAAGTGTACAGCAGTCATTGGCTTTGTTGAAAATAGAAACTAAAAGCCAGCAAGTGCTATTCCACTATCAATCTCTAAAAAAGGGTGGGTTTTTTTACACCCAGAGAACATGCTTGTGGTCAGGCACAACTCAAAATCTCAGGAATTTTCTCTCCCCCACATCTCAACCCTGAAGAACAGACATTATAATATTTAAAGACTTCCTATCTGATATAATAATTATTATTATTACTTTAAAAAGAAACACACAGAAAACGTTCACATACTTCTAAGATACTAGCAATACTACACTTGTAAATGAATTTTGAAAAGCTAGTATACTTTTCCTCTTCTTAGCACGATGGGCAAACATTGAAATTGTGTTCACTATTTTCATAATAGGCCGGCTCACTTTAAGTTTCCATTGCTGCAGTACTTTGCTGTAAACTTCATTCAAAGACTAACTCTTATCAATTATTTTATTAAAAAAATTGTGTTAGATTAATTTTAAAATTGCATTGGCATTCTGTGCCAATGACAAGTAGTAGTTTTCTTAAATTCTGAAAACAAAATATGAAATACCAAATCATTACAGATCTACTATCAAATTCTTATCTGTGTACAAAATACAATATATCTTAAGTTTTCTAGATAGTTCTATCTCCCACTCCCTTGGAGGAGAAGAGAATATAAAATTCCTAAAAGGTGTTAACATAAGCATCCTGTATCCATTATTTCACTCAGAAAATTCAACTTCCATTTACTAGGAGAAACTAAAGATGATTTGTTTCTCCCCAAAATGTTTCCTGTACTCATTGACAAAATGACATACTGTGGTTAAACTACTATAAATACAATACTTCGATTTTCCAGAAATTGTCTTAACGTGCTCAGATACAGGTGTTTTTACAGGTTCTTGTAGGAGACTCTCACTATGTAACAGTGTCCTAATTTAATCAGAAAATGCCAATGGAATGCCCATGGCTCAAATGAAGTTTCTCTTTTTCTAAGCGTTTGCAAATAGAAATTAACAGAAGTTTTCAAGATGCTCCCAAGCAAACAGGAAAATACAGTCTAAATCCCTACTAAATCAAAAAGCAATGCTCCTAAATTCATCTGCATCCTCTTAGTGCATATAGCACACCACCAATTTTTCCTTTTTACTTTTTCTACACCTACCACCTCTCCTGATTCACTCAAATTAAAAGAAACTTTAAATAAACTTATCTCCTTAAGCCTAATGAATTAGTTGGTGATCACTGTTTGTATAACAGAGCACTAGCCCAGTCAAAAAAGATATTTCTTTCACCCATGCTGATTCGCCAGGCACTGGAACGCAGTAGAAAGTTTGTCTCTCCGAGGTGACTATTTGTGAGGAGTTCAAATCAATTTCCTGCTGAGGCTAGAATACCAACAGAAGTTTTGTTTAAAATCTAATTAGAGTGGTTTGGTTTTTTTTTAAACTAATCCTACAGAGTCAGTTATTCAGCCGGAAGTTACAACAAACATGAAGGACTACATACTCATGAAACTGTGAATCCAAACAGTCTGTATCTATAATTCTAATTGCACTGCACTACTGAAAGTAAATTGTTTTCCATAGCAGAAAGTTTCAAGAGCAAGAGCACTCCCCCCACCAAGCAAAACAAAGTTTAAATACAACAGAAATGGACTGATGCATGCTGAACTTAGAATGCTCATAAGCAGTTAAGAATATGCTACTTTCCAAACTTGAGATCAATTTTGCATTTTAAGAGCTGTATCTCCAGGAAGCCACTGGCAAGTACTAAATAAGCTATAATGCACTTAAAAACTGCATCTTTCTGTCTAATATGTCATCTCAAAATTTGTATAACTTGTGTAACTTACCCCACATTCTGCCACATCTCTGTATTTACCAAAATGCAAAACCTGTCAAGAAGGAAAAGGCTATGCAATCATTAGGTTTCTGACAGCATCCCGAATATGAATTATTTATACCAAAAATCATTGCAGTCTACAGTCCTTCAAAAACATGCTTTCACTATTTTAGTAATTTTTATTCCTCAACAGAAATGTAAGAAGTGGTGTATTATTGATGCCATTTGAGCCATATAAATAGTAAGAAGCGATGCATTGCTGATGTCATTTGAGCCATATAAACAGAGTTCTATTAGACAGTGCCCAGACTCCATGGGTTTAATTCAGAAACTAGAGGAAATACAAAGACTAGAATGGAGAAAACACTAAACATTTACTAAAATAATAAATCAGTATTTCACTTACACGTGCGTTTGTGTTTGGGTCAACTGTTTCATATACTCCCATGTAAAACTCAGGATCAAACATATCTTGAACCATGCAGCGAAATTTCACTAAACTGTTGGGCTTTAGGTAATGTACGGGAACATCATTCAGTGACGGCACCTATGAAAAAGAGCTTATTCTAAACAACTGGTATATAAATATTAAGAAATGCTCTGAAGTAAGCCAAAATCAGCACAAAATCTGTCGCCAATTTATTCTCTGCTCATCTAGTGTACCCTACTGTTACTTGCCTCAAACCCTGTACTGTTGATATGATCAATTGCCTCTGACAATTCACTGCCTCATCAATTAACATACTGAGTATTTACTGACTACTTTCACCCCACATCTACTGCATTAATCCAAGCAGTAACAAAGTGTGTACATCTCAACACTGGAAGTTTCTGCAATAGCTGCTACAGATAATAGTTATGATTATCAGACACTTAACAGTTCCCAAATTCTTCCAGTTCCAGAGCCACCAGTCCTGTTCATTTCTCAATCTCAATAATAAACTACAAAGAAATGCATTTCAGTCACTGAAACTGTATGGGAACTCTACAACAACATTTAAAACTAACTCTTACACTGGGAATTATTGCAGCTGCAGCATTAAACAGAACTTATTACTTATTTTATTCCCATTTAACAGCACTTTTACTATGTATTGTGTACCAGTGGTACCATAGCAATCGCACGCACAATTTCTTGTAACAAAAGGCCATGGAAAATCCTTCTATCAATTTCCAAGTCCACACTGGAGAGTCTTTTTCACATATGTTTACATGACAATGGAAAAACAGAAGGAAAAAACCCCAATGCCTAGGCACGTGGTATAACTTGAAATAATGAGAGCTGCAATAAGAATAGTTTTCTGATTTTGAAGATAAACTCTTTGTTGGAAAAAAAACCCCAAACCCACATCCAATGCAACAAAACCCAGAAGTGGCCCTATAGGAAACAGCATTTTAACAAACAAACATATATTCCCTCATGCTTCTCTTAAGTAAATGCACTTCTGATGTTGTAAATTTAATACAATTTTTCCATCTACACTTCGATTTAAACTGTTATTGAAATATTAATTACAGAATACTCTCACTGACAGAGGAAGAAAACAAGAAACCCAATCATTTTCATTTGTTTTTTTAGCCACAAGTAGAACAAATTTGACATGAAAGTTTCTAATCCACTTGGCAGTGTTTCACAACACTGTTTTCACCACAGTCTTTTAGAAAAATAGCAGCTCAAGTGTGCATGCTTTATTTCTAAACCTAAAGTATAGATTCCTTGCTAAACTGCAAAAACCAGGCCTGACAAGGCAGTTTTAGCAGAAAGCATTTTTTTCCTAAAACCTGAAAGCCCCAGCAGCTATTCCTTCAACCCACATGAAGTTTGCAGCATCACAATAAAACATCATGAGAGAAGGGGTTTATAAACAGCAGTTCAGAAACTTGTGGTGTACAAACACTGCAGACTCACAGCAGACAGGGCAGGCATTAACACTTTCAAAAATGACAGTATTTGTCAGCTCCTGCCATCTACTGGATTGTACCACAAACAGGCAGCATTCAGCAGTTATGGCCCAGGGCAAAACAGTACACTGAAGTCAAGTAGGTTGGCTTCTCCAGTTTCAGTCAGGATTTTACATATTTGCTTTACACACAGATTAAAGCAACTGAGATGTAAATAACGTATCACAAGGTCTAGGCCTAAAATTTGGAAGTGTACTTATCACGAAAAGGAGGAACTCCTCAGAAACACGTAAGAGGTAAAAAGAACGAAACTTAAGAATAGCATAACTCAAAAAGTATAAAACAGTCTTACCCAGTTAGTAGCATTATTTTCTTTTAACTTCTCCTTGAAGTATTCAGTCACTTTCTTTTCCCAATCAGAGTTTGGAACATTTTGGGCTACAAACAAAACACATTTATGTGCGTATTAGCATCACATAACAGATTTCTATTGAGCATTCTCCTAATATGGTAAACAATTTAAACATTTACTTCTATTCTGGGCAAATGACTGCATTTTAGGCTACTTTATGCCTCTTACAATTGCACTGACTTCCCATTTTATACCCTTTCAGGCAAACTAAGACGAACACAGCCTCTCCTGGGAGCGAGGAAAAGCTCTGAAACCCAGCTAGAGCGTGGACGAGACGAGGTGCCACTTTCTGCTTTATGTTCGCTGCAGAAATTTTTATTCCAACACGCCTTTAGTTACGACCAAGCCCAGCACCAAAACAGCTTCACCTGATGGCCCTGGTAATACACCACCCACCGATCGGTAATCCATGTAGCCAGCACGTATCGCTCCTGAAACCCAAAA
>VYXH01004570.1:153828-167154 GCA_013397275.1 Burhinus bistriatus | reverse complement strand
GACGAGGGCAGGCAGGGGGCTGCCGGCTCCCTGCAGCCGCTAACTCCTGCTCACTAGCCTCGCACGGGGGCTCCCCGCTTCCGCCGCCCTCCTCCTCCTCCTCCTCTTCCTGCGGCAATGGCGGCGCCGCCAAGGCCAGGCCCGCCTTCTCCTCCTCACCCGTACGCGGAGAGGCCGTCAGGGCGCGCCGCCGCCATCTTAGAAGCGGGCAAAGCGCTGAGGGCGGAAAGGGCAGGGCCGCCGCGGGGGAAGGGACGTGGCCGGAGGTGCAGCCATGGCGGCGGCGAAGCCCGGGGCTACCGGTGGCGGCGGGACCAACTTGCTCTTCTCTTCCTCCGCTACTGAGTTCAACTTCACCGTACCCTTCATCCCGGTCAGCCAGGCTCCGGTTGTACCGCCCGGCCCCGCTCTCCTGGCAGCCGGTAGGGAGGGCGGCCGGGGGGCTGCGGAGTGGGCCGCTGTGAGGGAAGCGGGAGGGTGCGGAGGGGTTGGGCGGGAGGCCGGCGGGGCAGAGCCGGTTAACGGGCTGCAGGGTCGGTGGGAGCCCTGAGGAGGCGAGCCGGGGCCTGCCGAGGGTGCTGCGGGCCCGGACGGCACCTGGGCCCGCTACGCGTCGGTTAGACCCTAATCTCTGAGCGGGCTGTCACCGCCGGCTGTTGGGCCTTAATGCTTCAGGAAAGACAAGCTGCTCGAGATCTGTGCGTTCCGCTTTCTCGCCTGTGCTTAATGGTGTTTAGATCTGTGTCTAGGGAGAGGGGATGGTTATTATGTTTTCAGTTCATGGATTAGCATACCTGTTTCGGCAATTAAAAGTTGTCGGTACTTCCATTCAGGGGTGTACTAATGTTTTCACTTTGTTTAAGCTCTATTTCCATGTTATCTTCTATTTTCCTTGTGTGAAAATGGCATGTTAAGCAGGTATGTCGAATTTCCGTGTTAATTTCACCGTGGTTTTAATATCCTTTCCTTCTAAAGCCTTAATGGTATTCCAAACGCGCAACTTAAAATCTGATTCTCAAGCAGTTTCAGATAAAGGAATGGATTTTTCTTGAAATGCATTCATTCTGAGATTCAAGCTCTGAACAGTAGAAATACACCTAGAAATCAGAGGTTTTAAATTTTACTGCATTGGTACATGTTGAGTCCAAAATCCAAGGCTTGATTTCAATGCTGTTGTATCCTAGCTAAAATAAATATTAGTAGCTGGGAATCAGTGGAATACATCTCTGAAGATTTAATAAAATGTTTGCCAACTATGGCTTTGAAACACTTTTTTAGCTTGACTACATTTTTTGAGGTGGAGGGAGAAAAGTATTAGAATATTATTCCTGCTTACTTGAGCTATCTAGGTAGCTGATATATTTACTGCTTCTATTGTGCAGTCCTTATAGTTTTACTTCTTGCAAATGTACATTGGTTTTAATTTTCAAAATTTTTTTTTTAAAAAAGTAATTTTTAAGTGCTAGTCTGGCCAGTACCTTTGCACGGGTGACTGTCATGTGGCAATTTCCTGAAGTCTTCGAAGCTAGCCAAGGAGAAAATCTGATGGAGTTTCATTAATGTTCTGAATCATATACTCTCCATCTCACTTAAAATTTGATCAGGTGAAGATTCATCGTCTTGCAACTGGAGTGAATTTCAGTGCCAAAGGTGCTACATTCCATGTCTGTCCAAGTAAGGCCCACGTCCTGTTAATGTTCTATTTTTGTGGTTCATGGCACTCACCATTTGTCTGGTCAGGTGTTGTAGGGATCTGGCTATGTAGAGCAGTTTGCATCTTGAATCATAGTTTGAAGCAGGAAAGAGCAGGCTCTTGAGTTTGAGTTTTAAATTGTGAAAAATGTAATAAGAATTGATCTTGGGAATTTTTGACATCTGACAGCCAACATTGGGAAGCTGTGTGCGGTCATAAATTTGTTGTATCTCCGAGAGTGAGTAATAAGTGTTTTGTACTTTGCAGTTTGAAGTCAGGAGATACATTCTTTGGCTCAGGTGTGGGTGAAGTAACAGTATACTTACTGTAGATAGAGGGGAGTGTTTCCGATAAGGAAATGGACTAATGTCACTTGTGGTTGTCAGGTGACAATCTGAGAATGACAAGCTTCCACCTTATATAGGGAGGGATACATAGGAGGTTGTCACACAGTCACTGTTGAAGAAAGACTGTTTTGTATATGGGAAGAATACTGCCCTTGTATGTCAAAGCTGTACACTCATAGGAAACGTCTACATTTGTATGAAGTTCTTCTTCTGCCAGTCTGGGCTTATGTTCCAGTGTAGTTTCTGCAAAATTAGAAAAAGGCAAGGTAGAAAATAATGTATTGTGTTGGAAAAATCTCTGTGTGTGTGTATATATATACACATACAAGTATAATTCTTGTTTTGGCAGAGCTTTTGTCAACCTCATTTTGCAAGGAAAGACACACCTCTTAAACGTAGTTGAAATTGGACAATAGCAGGTATTTTGTGAACAGGCATTTGGTAAAGGCCTTGAAAACTTTTCAGCAGATTGCTAGATGTTTATCATGATCTGACACAGTGAGGTGAATTGCCTGTTCTGCTACCAGTTATTTTGAAAAGCTGAGAATTGACAGTGTGGTATGCAGTATGCTTCTCTCTATTCCACAATGTTTATGAAATGTGAAAGGAAGAAGATTTTTATTGTTTAGAAGTTGAGACCTTTTATTTAGTATAAATGGCTATTGTGCTGGTAGTTGGGAGGTAATCCATAGGCTTGACTTCATAGTGGTCGTTGCTTATAAATGCTTTTAGTATTCTTTCCATGGTGGTTCACATACATAGGTTTTGGGTTTTGTTCCTCAAAGTGGAATAAAATGCTATAGGTGAAACTAAGAGAAATTGATAAATGCAGGTGATGCTTGCCTCAAATTGACACCATCTGAAAAGACTACTAAATAAAAAGGTTGTTAAAATAGTCCTTTTCAGTCATGGCAGCTGCTTCTTTTATGATTAATTAATTAGAACAGCAGCTTCCTAGGGAGACTTCTCTGTGGATTCCCCTGTGCTCCCTTGATACTCTATATTACAGTTATGTTGGCTGTGGATAAAGACATTTGTTATGGGCTGCTTGTAGCTGCAGAGATGCTTGTTCTCTCTCTTTGGCTGGGGACTGAATAGCAGAGAAGCAATGATAGCTCTGTGGTTTCTCCCCCACAGCTTGGGTATTATTTGATTGCCAGAGCAGGTGACAACACTCTTATGACTTCTGCTGCTTGCAAGGTGCTCTTCCCTCGGCAGGCAGCAATGCTCAGACCATCTCAGGTTTAACTGAGTTTACTGCAAGACCTGTGATAATGTCAAACCACTCTTCTCCCCAACTTGCTACTGGATCACTGCAAAGCAGAAAACTCTGATTGACCAGGACCTGGCTTATGTATTTTCACACTGAAGAAGGGCAGTCATGGCCTTGCACCTTTTTAAGCCTTCTCCTGCAATTATGCAGAATGAAGACTTAATTTTCTGCGCCAGAGATTTAGCTCTTGTGCTAGTCTAGAGTAGGATTTTTAGAGAGAACTGGAGTAAGTCTTGATCATCAAGTGACTTCGAGGGATGAGTTGGGGCCACCTGGCAAGTCAAATGCGAAATCTTGTGAGGGCACTGCTGAAGGAACACGTGAGAATGGATTGCTTAACCAATAGGTTTGGTCTTTTTGGGAATGTCCTTAAGCTCTACTTTTGAATTTGATCTTGGAATTCTAAAAACTAGAGCATTAAGTCCTTTGCTTGGTAACTGTTTTCGTGGTGAAAGAAAATGAACCAAGGCTACTGTTGCATTTGGTAGGCATAAGGGAAATCAGAAGGGATTTTAGTGCCCTGGAAGCAGGGATCTTTGCCAAGTTGGCCTGGGAAGGCCCTGACTTCAGTCATACTTTGGTCTCTTATTTCAGATTTTTAATTTTTGTTGCTTTATGTGTGTACACTGAGTGACTTTTATGGTCCTTTTAAAATGTTCTTAAAGACTTGATATCTTTTGTTGCGTTTTATGGTGTGTTCAATCATCAGGAATGTGTAAGCTTGTAATGCTTTTAGCTTCATGGGGGCCAACAGAGTTTTGGAAATAACTGATAATGTTACAGAACATTTTGACTACATACACTAACTGGTTTGAACCTCTCACAATATCTCTAGTGATGTTTTTGTTTTTGCAGATGATTCTGCAGACGTTGGTGAAGAGGACAGCTTCTTGGGTCAGACTTCTGCCAGCCCCAATCCACCACAGACTTTCAACTATTTCTCTCAAGTCCCTAGTAGCAGTGATCCGTTTGGAAGTATTGGGCAGCCTCCCTTAACAACTGTTGCACCACCTGTTGGAGCACCAGCCTTCTCCAGGCCTCCAACTTCACTTCCACTTGTGTCTGGGTCACAGGATGGGCAAAATGCCTTTTCACCGCATATTCCCAAATCACAGTCCTCTTATAGTGCACCACCTACTTCACAGATGGGAATTGCAGCTTATCAGACTCCTCAGCAGAGCTGTCCCCCACCTGCAAATGCATCTACTCTTCCCCAAGGAACATCTCAGCCGGGGTATAACCCTTATCGGCACACCACCCTGAGCAGCAGAGCTAACCCATACCTTACTCCACCACAGCTGCAACAGAGTCAGACACCTGCTCACCCGCCATCCTCTGTACCGCCAGTCCAGATGTATCAGACACCTCCAGGGTCATTAACACAGGTATAGAAATCATTCCTGATGTCTTGGTACCAGAACAAAACTATTTAAGTCACTTCCCTCTTTGAATTGCATATTTTATTTTCTGAAGATTTTTCTTTTCCCCTCAAAACCCCCCAGAAATTATTGAACCATTTCTGATAGCAAAGTCTTTTCACTAGAACCAGCCTGGAACTGTTGCTTTAGGAAAACTTCCTGATCTTTGAAGTGGGTGTACCCTGAGGCTGTAACTACTTGAGCCTCTGGCTTCGGAAACAAAGCCAGGTTGTGAAGTTCTGTTGCTCCTTTCTGTCTGTTACTGAGTTTGCTGCCATTTCAGCTGTGCTGCTGCATTTTTTGTGCCTCTGCTGTAAACCAGGTCATTCAGCCATTTGCAAGATACGGACTAAAAATCTCTTTTCAAGCTGGTTTTGCTGGTGAAGCCAGCACTTTTTGAAATTATGATCTAAGTCACATAAATTGTCAGCAAACCCTTTGAAATGCATTGGTTGAGAATTTTGTGTGATATAAATCCTTCACAAAAGCATTATTAAAATAATGTGAATGGGTTAGTAATAACCTGACAAGTTGTCCTTGAAAACAACAAAAACTGGTTTTATTTTGCCTGAGCTATTGCTATATTGCTGCTATTGTGCATAAAGAATAGAAAGATTATATAATGACAAAAAATTATAGCAAAGGCAGTAGAATCTAAACAATCTGGAGTTTTAGATTAAAGAATTTCAGAACTTCTGTTTGCTTGATTTTTATATATTGCATAATATATTAGTGGGGTTTTTTCTTTAAAGATATTGAACAAAGCAGTTGCTACTGCTGACCTCACTTGCTTTTGATTGTACTAACTGGGATCTTTGTACAATTTGAATGACATCAGCTTTAGGTAGGCTATTGTCCCTTTAAAAATCAGTTATTTTTCTTGTGTCACTGAGGCTACATTTGATTTTGAAATTTGCCTGTCCTGATCACTTTGCAGGAGAGCTGTTACTGAAGTGGCCACTTATTAAAACTGACAATCTTTATGCAAAAATGTAATCACGTATAAATGAAGAACGAGAAGAATGCATTTTTGTTTTCATGTCAAATTTGGTGGCTGTAAGAAATAAGCTCAGCCTGAGTTTTGAAAATTCAGGAGAATATTTTAAATCTTCCTGGTTTTAGGTAATCAAGGTGCTAGACCATAACAGTTTTTAAGAATATTTGTGGGAATGAAATTCACATCCTTTCTCAATTTGAAAAGGTGTAAGTTTTCAAAAACATGATAAAGTGGACAACTTATCTTTCATTCTAAAAATGTTACAGACAATGTTCTTGGGGAGGAAAAATTGTTAGAAATGAAGGCTCAGATTCTTCTCTGTAGCAAAGTATAGATCAGTTCTGTAAAAATTGTGTGAGATTGAGGTGATAGGCCTGTATGTATTTTCAGTTTCCACAGTCTCAGTCGCAGCTCCGAGCTCCCAGACCTGCAGGTCCACTGGTCCAGGCACCTCCTGTTTTGCTGCAGAACCAATATGAGCCGGTTCAGCCACACTGGTTCTACTGTAAGGAGGTGGAGGACAAGCAAATATGGATGCCATTCAGCATTCTGGATTCTGCAAAACTAGAGGAAGTCTATAATTCTGGTAAGTTCTATCTTACTCAGAGGTGAACAGAATGACTAGAAGGAAGATATTAGAGTAATGCTGCTCACATATGAGTGTGTGATACGGCAGTAATAAGTAGTGTTAATACATACCTTGAAAGCGTATTTTATGCCGCTTAATTTATTTCATTTACATGATCTATTGCTTGATGCTGTCAGTGTTAAGATGTACATCCCTAGTGGATATTGCATTGTCACATGGTACTCCTGGTTATCTGTGTCTTGGTTTGCCTTTTTGTTAAACTCTGTCAGCTCTGGAATAAGTATTCACATTTGGGAATTGTTCAAAGCTTTTTTTTGTTGCGTACAGGGCATTTAGAAGTGTTTTAACATCAGGCAGCCATTGTCTTGCTCTTATGAAGCTTCTTTTCTCTGGTTATAACTGTCTTAATGGCCTAATAGTCATCACAGAAGTGATTGGGGGTGGGGCGAGAGAGAAAAAAGACTGTGTGTATTAGTGTTGTAACCGAGTGTGACTTTTGTGTCATAGTTCAGCCTGATCCTGAGAGTGTGGTTCTGAGCACTGATGGGGGACGCTATGATGTATACCTGTATGACAGAATAAGGAAAGCTGTTTACTGGGAAGAAGAGCCTTCTGAAGTGAGACGATGCTTGTGGTTTTATAAGGGAGACAAGGATAGCAGGTTTATTCCTTACACTGAGGATTTTAGTGATAAACTAGAGGTTAGTATTTCCTTTGTATAAACTTCATGAAGAACTTGATAGTTCTTTGTATTTATGACTTTAGAAATACTTCTTTGTGTTTCATTAAAATTATTTCCAGAATGTACTTTCGGGAAAATAAGTAAGCAAATCCTGGGATGGGGAGTGGCTGGAAGGCCATTTTGCTCATGCCATAGGTCCTGCACCACTGTGACCTAAAATGAATGTGTAGCACTTCATGTGACACTTTTGTATAAATAAAGTTGTGTAAATTGTAATCTTAATATTACAGATGATGCAGAAGGCCAAAAAATAGTTTGTCTGAGAAAGCATACTGATTTTGTGTAACTTGTTTGCTGTTTCAGGCAGAATATAAAAGGGCTGTAACTACAAATCAGTGGCATCGGCGACTTGAATTCCCAAATGGAGAGACAATTGTTATGCATAATCCCAAGGTAAGAGATTTTGGCAATTGGTTCTTCCAGAATGCATTAGGGGTGAGTGAGCATGTTGATGGAAGCATAAATTGCATGCAGTCTTAGTCTTGCTTGAAAAGTACCTGTTGATTGTTTTGGATATGTGTGCATTAAAGATGATAAAGTTTATAGAACATTGAACTCTTGCTTGCTTCAGTGTGCTGTCTGTGATTAAAAGACAGTGCTTTCTGAAACCTAAAAAGCAGGGTTTGCAGAGTAAGTATTTCGACTAAGCGTAACCGGCAGCAAATGGGAGGCAATCTGAGTTAGTTTAACCTCAGTCTATACCAAATGGAACGTAATTTAAACTATGAGCTTTCATGTGGAAAAAGCGTTAATCTAACTATAACGTAATTAGTTTATGTATCTAAGCCATGAGGAGTCTTCCAGTGCAACTGTTTTTAGGCCATGAGGAAGTACAGCAAAAAAAGCTTTAAAAGTTATTCTAAATACTCTGCTGAGAGTCTTATGTGTTTAAAGCATGGACTTCGGCCTTATTGAGCAATACTGTTAACTGTTCACTTATCACAGATGCAGTAATTAATAAATAAATGAAATAATTCAAGGACCAGAAAGGATCACAGTTGCTCCTACTTTAAGTGCTTATTAATGCTGGTTAAGGAGTTCTGTCCAGTAAAAATCTAGAGAAGGAGGGTGTAAACCACTTGGTGTCATAAATATAAGTTCAGACTATGCTGAGTCAGTGTTAAGTCTTAAAAACAGCCGTGCTACTGAATTCCTCACTTTCTAGGGTTTCTGGGCTACTTTGAATATTGTTGTCCTTCCCTAAAAAGTGCGCATGCGCGCGCGCGCACACACACACTCTCCCCCCCCCATGACAGAGTAATTATAAATAGGGGTAGTGTTCAGTTTTCTCACAAAAACAGTAATCCATTAAGGAAGAACAGGTACTGGGGTCTAGGAAAGAGGAGCTTGAATAATTCTTGTTTGAGGAGTTAAAATTGTTAAGAATCACTGAGAAGGCCAGCTTCTTCAGCTAGTGGTTGCTTTTGTTTAAGTCATCTGATTGCTTTTCCAAGGTAAAGAGAATTATCTGTGTTATTTCATAACCTAGTTTTAGTGAAGCTGTTGCTGCTACAAGGAATAGCCATAGGGTTTTCTGCGGCTTTTTTTTGCATACGTGCTAATTAAAGAAAACAGTTATCTCAGATGCAAGATAAAGCAATCAAACACAAAGTGTGTTAAACCATGCAATGCTTTCAGATTAACAGTATGAATCATAAGATTTTCTGTGTTTATAATTGGACAATGTATTTTTTTTCAGGTCATAGTTCAGTTCCAGCCTTCTGCTACACCTGATGAGTGGGGCACCACTCAAGACGGTCAGGCAAGACCAAGGGTAGTAAAACGTGGAATCGATGATGACCATGATGAAATTCCTGATGGTACGTGATTACCGTATGCGGGTCTGCAGCTTGAGCAGTCAGTTTGGTTCAGTGCAAAAGTTGGACCCTAGTAGGTGGAGCAGCAATGCGCTGTTCATGCCTAGAGTCTAAAGATTAAACTTGGTTCTTGGTCTAAGCTGCTTGAAAGAATTTATCTGGTTTTGTTTTTTTTTTTAATCAGAGTCCTGTTAGTTATGTTACGTCTTGAAGCGCGTTATGTAATAGGCTTTCTAAAGCAACTGTATCTTAACGCTGCTTGACTCTAAACTTCACCACTGCAGTGCATATTGGTACTCTGATTTTTTTTATTTATTTTCTTTTTCCAAAGGAGAAATGTCCCAAATTGACCATCTAGTATTTATGGTTCATGGCATAGGTCCTGTATGCGACTTGAGATTTAGAAGCATTGTTGAATGTGGTAAGTTTTTGCTTGTTTAATGAGCAGTTGTATTCTTAATTGTTCAAATATGGGTCTCTATATCTCGTATTGAGATAAGCATGTCTTTTTTTAAAAAAAAAAGTCTCTAATGTTAAGAAGTTCAATTTCTGGTAGAATTTTTTCCTGATTATTTTCCAAAAGCAGAATCTGTGTTTTGTCAGACTTACAGCCTTAACTGTTATTATTAGTCCTCAATATTAGACTTGCAGAGTGGTTTGGGTTTTGGGGGGTGTGGGGTGTGTTTTTTTTGTGGTGTGGGTGTATGTGTTTGCTTTGTGTGGTTTGTTTGTGTGGGGTGGTTTTTTGTTTGCTTTTTTTTTTATTTTTTTATTTAAAAAAAAACAACCCTCCAGCACAACTGAGTAAACTAAGAAAGCCATGTCTGGTCATGGAGTAAAATGCATTCATTGTGAGATTAAATAGAAGCTTTCTAGAAATTCCACTGTTTAAAAAAAAAAAAAAAAAAAAAAGTATTTTCTTACAGTTAAAGGAGTAATGCTTGAAAAGATTTTTCCACTTCAGTTTCCGTCATTTGTGTTCTGACTATGTCTAAAATTGGAGAGGAAGGGGGAAGAAAAGAATATTTGTAATTGTGTGTTACTTGAGTACTGCTACTGTCAGATTTTCATTACTCTTCTTCTCTACAGTTGATGATTTTAGGACTGTTTCTCTGAAGTTGTTGCAGACTCACTTTAAGAAATCTTTAGAGGAACGTAAAGTGAGCAGGGTGGAATTCCTCCCAGTTCACTGGCATAGCTCTCTGCACGGAGATGCAACAGGTGTAGACAGGTCAGTATATAGTTTAATGTTGAGAACTTCATACAAGCTACATCTTAACCATTTTTGTAAAGTGGATAAAAAGAGAAGTTAATATGCTCTTTAGGCTAGATGAATAAATGAATGACTGGGTTACAAAAGAGAATCACAAATTGTTTTTAATAAATGTTTTGATGAGGAGTGTAGGGAAAGCAGAAAGGCATGTGGAGTATATTCTCATGTTTATTTTCATGACACTGAGTGACACGATACATACACACATACATTTTCAGTACTGCATTTTCATGAAAGTGGCTAATGCGTTGATACATGATGATGAGTCAGTGTGTAGGGATAATGATTGTAAGTATGAGGTGGTGAGCATGGAGATATATTGTCCAGCAATAGGTATGTACAATTTGGAGTGGAGGGTTTTCTCTCCTGTACCTTTCTTCACTCTCATTGAGTCTGACCCTAGGAGATGTCAGTGTCCTCTTTCTGAGGAAGGCATTGAGCCCTCTGTTCAGTTCCAGAGTAGTACCTGAATTATGATTAGGCAGTTGAGCTAAGGTGCTGGGGTTCGTTTGGGTTTTTTTGTTGTTGTGTTTTTGGGTGGTTTTTTTTTTTTTTTTGAAACAAAGTCTCTATATTTGAGTAGGAGTATTACAGCATTTTAAAATCTCTATTAAAATCGCTTCTTGGTGCATATCCCTTTGCTGTTGCTTGACATTTCAAACTGTTTTCTCTTGCTCAAAGATGGGGAAGTAAAAATTGCAAGGGTAGCAACCTTTACTGCTTAGAGTGCATGCTGGTGTTCTCCAGACTGTTCTAGCTCAGTCAAGTCATATTGCTTTCCTAGAGTCTTAGTCTTTTATTCTCATTTGAACACTGCATTATCATGAGAAAGGATCCTTATTCTGTTAATCAAACCAGGCAACGCTAACTAAGGCAGTGTCAGTTTGCACTGCAGCTGTCTTAACTCCAGGCAGGCAGGTGGCGATGCCAAGCTTTTTCTCCAAAAAGAGAGTGTTATGTTGCCTGTTATTCAGTTTCACTTTCGTGTTTTATATGCGAGTTCTTTCTCTCTTCCACTTCTACCAATCTGCTCACAGAACTTCCCTATTACTGTATAAGAGCAGCGTTGGAACAGAGAAGAGGTTATTTCAGGCATCCCTTCAGCCTGGAGAGAAAAAAGGGAGCGGTATCTTTCTCGAATATGTACAATCAGCAGATAGCACTAATGCACGAATATGCAACGAGGCTATATGATTTTTTAATATCTGTAGAGACCATATCTAGTATTTACACTGCAGTTCTACTACCTAACATTTCAAAAGTTAACAAAGTTCTTATATGCATTTTTTTAAAGGCATTCATGCTTCTAATGGTTTTGTGTTTCTAGGAACATAAAAAAAATCACTTTGCCAAGCATTGGACGCCTGCGCCACTTCACCAATGAAACACTCCTTGACATACTGTTTTACAACAGCCCCACCTACTGCCAGACGATTGTTGATAAAGTGGGGATGGAAATGAATCGTTTGTATGCACTTTTCATGAGTCGCAACCCAGACTTCAAAGGAGGAGTCTCTGTGGCTGGGCACAGTTTAGGTAATTATCTAAGGATTTCATTTGGGATAAAACCAGCATTCCTACACTAAGGGAAATGGAACCTTCATTAAGCATGTGGCCAAATTAGCTGATAGGGCATGGCTGTCTTCCAGAATACTGCTGACTAAAAGTCTAACACCTCTCAATAGCTAAGTTTATAAAGCTTTGAGAGAAGGTTAGTACTTCATGGATGTGTGCATTCCTCCCTCTCTCTTTAGTTTTCTTCATGAAGACTTAGTGTCTAATTAGTGTTTAAAAGTTGACAGGTTACCTGGTGTCCTCTTTGGTGGGTAACTTCCATGTCTCAGAACCCACACTTAGTAAAAATAAGATAATTTTTTTGGAATATAGAGTAAGTGTTACAGCGACATATGACATACTGGTTTGGGCTGGAACTTTTCTTCCAGTTTGGCAAGCAGTCTAAGATGGTTATGGAAAGATAGTTTAATCATGGCAACTACACAAAGCATGAATGGGGAGGGGGGGGAAAGGTTTGCTTTTTGCTGAGAATTGCCATGTTCAAGTTAATATGTGGGTATTTTAGTTTTAATTCAGCCATCTTCTTTCAACAATTTATACGTTGCTGTTACTGTTGCATATAAATCTTGCTTGGGATTTAGGGACAGGAAAATCTGACGTTTTCTCCAAGGCAACTTTAATTCCTGTTTCCAGGTTCCTTAATTTTATTTGACATACTGTCTAACCAGAAGGACTTGACTTCGTCAGTAAACAGTGCACCATTCTCTGGTGTTAATGGGACTGTAAAGGACATGGCTGTTCATGATAAACAGGTAATTTGCATGCTAGTTTTCCCAGGCAATTAGATCTGATATTTTCAGCAACTTTTTCTTAAGTTTTCAGAATTTATTAGCTGAAAGACGGTTGTGGGTTCTGATAGTACGTTTTAGTGTGTTAATGGAAATATGCAGTTTTGTAAATATTGTCAGTTCTCAGGACAAACTATTTGCATCTCTCTCAAGTTCCAAGTAGGCCAGTAACAGGATTTGATCATAAACATCAGCTTTGACGCTTGTGGACACATAACTTGGTCTTAACAGTATCGGAATGGTGGGGGAGATGCATAAAATGGAAAGGATCTGTCTGTGTTCAGGCTAGAAACAGTGACCACTTGTTTGATGATTAAAAGGAAATATTTCTGAGTGTTGGAAAGCTCATGAAACCTTTTTCCTCTCTTCGTAAATTTTAAATATGTGTTTTGCTGGTCGGTTATTAGTGGAAAATCTGTATCCTGCTTTACTAAAAACAGGCATAAATTTACAAAGCTTACATAATAATATTTTTAAGGGAAAGTAGTTTAACTTTTTTTTACTTGCTGCATATTGGTTTTTCACTGTTAGATGGTGTGATTCTGTTTCTGTGCTGTTTTGTTAAGATGACTGAAGATACCAGTTCCTTGGGCTCCTCGATTACTACTTCTGGTGACGACCTTTGCGAGCCTGAAGTAGATGATGATGTTCCTACTTTGCAGAAGACTCTGGAAATGCTTAGTTTGTCAGAGTACACAAGCACATTTGAAAAGGAGCGAATTGACATGGAGTCTCTGGTACAATAATGTTCACTTGACGTATGGGGATTGCCAGGGTATGGAGGTTTGTTTGGGGTGGTTTTTTGTTGGTTGTG